>JAQJVL010006214.1:0-30384 GCA_035578905.1 Stictocephala bisonia
TTGTAATATATCATCAGATTTTATATGGGTCAATATGGGGACTTATTTATATTTGAATAGAATAAGAAAACAATTCTATTCAGCTGCGTTATCAGAGTTTTCATGCTTTAAATATACAGGGTGATTTTTTAAGTGTGCAACCATTGGGATCTTTTAAACCTGCAGGTATGCAAAAAACATTAAATGGAGAATTTCAAATACTTGTTCTTATTAATAAACTTTGCATTTAGCGATTTGAAAAATGGCGGACACCTTAAGACTTTTTTTATACTTTGCATTTTTTCTGTAATATTAGCTGTTTCTAAGCTATGGACACTCAAATAGTTTAAAACTCCAACTTATGGTATTTCAAAATTGATGTAACATCGATGTTTTATTCTGTAATAAGAGAATGCAGGCTTAATTCATACATTTTAGTTGTCGCATATGTTGAATTTCTTAGACAAAATAAATTAAATCAGATGAAGACTATTTTTAATAAACCAGTTTCTACTACTAACTTTTTAAATTGTTATAATTTCTTTTTTCAACGTAGTTTCACAGTTAAATATATTTTGTATAGTAAAATTGCACTTACTACACCATAAGTAAATTATTGTGATACGTATGTAATCGTGACATAGTATAATTTTTGTAATAGTTGTCGAAGCAGTTGATGACAAGATTAACAAAAAGAAAAAAAGTGGATGAAAGACTAGCTAAGAAAAAGGGATTCACATGGATGAACTCGCATTTACTTGTAGCAGTTGAGGGTTAGTTGGAATATGAGCGATGTCTTAGATTCAACTGTTGTTGAGTGTGGTTAAAGACAAAAATCAACGGGAAGATACAATGATGAGAGATGCTATTAAAGCAGAAGTAAAACTACAAGTTACATTGAACTTTTTAGCTACTGGAAACAACTATAGAAGTTTATCACATTTGTTAAGATCTTGAACCAGCAATTTCGAAATGTATAACTGAGGTGTGTTATGCTATTCCTGAAGTTTTGAATTCACTCAAGTTAAATAAAACACATTTTGTTATTAATTTTGTAAATTTGAAAACAATTTACTAATCAAAATAATTTATAATGATATCATTATATTTTATCAATTGTATTTAAGGCTTTTGCAATAATATCCTTAGAATCTGTGTCATTAGTGTTCGCATTGAATCACGAAATCGGTGATTATTGTCAGTGAATACAGTAATATAGTAGGATAAGTTTTTAGAGACTCAGTTTCAGCAAGCCTGTACTTCAAAAGAATACCTTCAATTTCATGCTGCACCAAAAGTGCATAGCATTTTTTTAAGATGTTTAAAGTAGCTGAAATAAAATTTCCAAATGTCTTGTGTTCATTGTTTGAGTTATCTTAAATACTTTGACTTACTTATCGAAGGAATTTTACTGCTTTTTTTGTGAGATTGTGTATCTACTTTACTTCTTTTGGATGGATGAGGCTTACATGATTTGGAGGTTTATGTTACAGTTTTGTCTCTCTAGCCCTCGGTTAAATTTGGTCCATCGACAGTACCCTCTTCATCATCATCTTCATTTGTAATTTGAGAAATGTTATCCATTTCTTATTTGAGTTCTTTATTGGAAAATGTAACTAATTTAAGAAATTCTCAAACATTCCAATAAAATATTTTATTGGAATGTTTGAGAATTTCTTAAATTAGTGTGAAATGTTAGTTTATGTTACAGTTTTGTCTCTCTAGCCCTCGGTTAAATTTGGTCCATCGACAGTACTCATCATCTTCATTTGTAATTTGAGAAATGTTAGTTTCCTAATACAAAAATAACTGTTTCAGATGCCTACAGAATACAAGTTGAAAATAATAGAAAATGGCTTTAATAAGAGATGGAACTTTCCAAAATGTTGTGGGGCATTAGACGGAAAACATGTCATAATAAAGGCACCCCCTAATTCAGGCAGTAAATACTTTACTTACAAAGGGCAATGTAGCATTTTGACCATAAGTATCGCTTCTCATACATTAATGTTGGTTTTAAAGGCAGGCCCTGATTTAGGGTAAGCTGCACCCTGGGCAAAACCTTTTGTAGCCGCCGCCTCGCAAGAAATTACTGAAATATTTGTGATTCCTTAACAGTATTGGTGGGTTACTCCAATAATGGTGGGCTGATACCATATACTGTTGCAAAAATAACGTATAAAGTATTAACCTGAAATGTTGTGTGAACTGTTGATAAAAAAAATTAGGCTTATCTATTTTTTTAAATTCAAATAATTTTTGAATTGAAATAACTAGATATTTGAAACATACATGAACATGTTAATTAAAAGTACCAATTTGTTTTTAAAAAATTAACACAAATATATGGATTAAAATTGCACAGCTTGTGCTCCACCCAGTGAGTACAGAATATAAATAGAGAGAGTCCTTACTTGACAGTGTTTGAAGCAGGGTCTAGGACCAATAAGGTGGCGTGTGATCTGTGTTGCGGGTAGTGGACAGCATTCCGTGCAGGCGCTTTCCCATTGCGCCAAGGCGGTTCCGTTCAGGTAGGCCACTTCATGAGAACAGAATGTACTCACTGTTTTCACGGGGCTCATTTTGTAGCTCCTCTTTATGTCTTTTAAGAAAATTGTATAGCGTTTCTAGAGGAATAGGATTTCTTAATGTTTTTTAGTTTAGTCTTAAATATCATATTAGTGTAAATATAGTCTAGTAAATAATTTATTACAATAAGGTATTTATGATCGACAAGGATATTAAAATAACTCAAGCATATTCATATAGTACGAACATGTATAAATATTCTGTTTTTATTCTCAATTGATGTATAACTGGATGTTAATTTAGAAAATAAATTATCTTTGCTTACATTGGCATTAAAATAATATAAGAACGTTTTACTTTACTAGATTGGTATTTAGTATAATTAAACTAAGCTTTATTACTATTTAACTTTTTAACTACATGATGGGTACAATGATAGTAAAATCATTTCTATTGTTTTATAGTAAACAATACTAAAATAGAATATACAATTATACGTTATGTATACTGTTTAATAATGATGCAGTTATTAATTGATCAAACTACAATTGCATTAGTTTTATTGTTTAATTAATTTATAAACTAATTATTATGGTTCGTATTTGTTGAAATTCAATCTGAAGATGAGTTCAACAACAAAAAGATTATACGTAAACTTGAATAATATTTTTTTAAGTCTGAATAAACTTTCAAAACATGTGAGACGGTAGGTGAAAATTTAAGACTCTTAAACAAATAAGATAGCATTTAAATTAGACAACAACAATTCATAAATATTAAAAAGCCATATTGTCATAACTAAATGATCCATGTACACCATTAAGTGCTCACTGCAGGATGTGCCACTGAGACCTGCGGCACAGCAGGGGCTGCAAATACGTTGACAATTTACTGCAGTAAGTATACCGTCCTGGTGGATCAAGCTGCACTCTTATATTTTTCAAATATTTTGTTATGTTAAAATTCAATATCTCCCCAACAATTTTGCTGCTGGTAAAACTTCTCTGGCCAAATAATACAAAAGTTAGTAGCTGCGGGAAGAACATTACTGCGGGTGTAGGATCGGAGCACTGTTTCCGCCCGAGTCACAGACCAAGTTGGCGGATCTTGCCACACCTCTAATACATGTCCTCTATTTAAATTCTTTTCTCACTGGCTCCACCATAATGTGGTGAATGCTAAGCTACAGCAGTAGACAGTTGCTTGTAATCAGATCTCTTACGAAGCGTACGCAAGTTAACAAGTTTGTTGTGTCGTTCCCGTTTGTTACCAACTATCTGGAAATAATCTACAAACATTTTCCGACCCCCAGAAATTGCCGTCCTGGGCAATTGTCTAGTCTGCCCATTGGTGTATCGGGGCCTGTTAAAGGATCTAATTCAGATGGAGCTATATTTCAAAACTGCAAATTGTATGGACAACTTGTAAATAATCTACTCCTTCTTGGGCTTGTTATAATAATAATAATTCTTTATTGATCAAATTCCACAAAAAACACAAACCCAATTACATTGTAGCATTAATATAATATATGATAAATAAATAAGAAATGAAACTTTACATAACAAGACTCCAAACCATCTTAAACAACAACAACTGACAACAAACACCATAATAAATAACCCTATAAATATTTAACAACAAAATAAATAAGAAACAATAACAAATAAATATAATTTAATTGACTTTCATACTAATACTGTTAATTACAAAAATGCAACACTGTATGGATAAATACATTCAGTGAGTTTGAAAAAATATTTACATTCATTAATAAACCATTATATAAACGAATCATTACATTTAGTGGAGAGTTTGCAGCGAGATTCATGTGAGAGTAACTGGGAGTAAACAAAAATTGGCTTCAAGAATTGTGACCAGAGTTGCATCGTCAAGCACTCTACACACCAACTTCCGCAGATAAACCAACATAGGCCACCGCCGCCGCCTGCATAAGGAATCCAGTTCAAACATTGATAACAACTGAACATGTGGTACAACTGTTGTTTAGTGACCAAATTCCTTGAAATGCAAATTCCTTGAAAAAGAAGAAATCTTTTCTGGACATTTTCGGTAGTATCAGAGAGATGTGCATAATACCTACGAATAAATCCCAAAACGGAAAAAGCAGTTCTACACTTTGAAAATACATGTTTCACAAATGAAAATTTTTCATCAAAAATAATACCTAAATCCTTTATTGAACAGTTACATAATAAATCAACTCTTCCCATTTTATAGTTGTAACAAATAACATAATCCTCAGACTTTTTAGAATAACGTACAACAGAACTTTTTTCAAATTTAATTTTAAGTTTTTCTCACTCCCAAAAATAGGGCATCCAGATCATCTTGAAGTTTTAAACAATCAGAAAAATCATTTACAGCTTTAATGATTTTTATGCCATTGGCATACATTAGGATCATAGAATTTATGTTTTATGTCAACATAAGGTAATGTCATTAATGAAAAATAAGAATAATAGTTTTAGAGTTATTGTTGGAGATGATGCTTGCCTTTTAAAAAGTATCTATTGAAGCCATATTGCAAACAAAGAAATACTCCATTAAGAATACACAATCAAGTTTTCATCGCTTAAGCAGGGCAAGAAGAATATAAAAAATTCACTTGGAATTTTAGTGAGCCGTTTTAGAATTTTTGAAAAAACTTAAGCTGTAAAGGTGTCTATAGTACACAAAATAGTTGATGTAGCTTGTACTCTACATAATTGGTTGAGAGCAACAAGACCTGGCTCATATCTTGTCATTTGGTAGCACTGATTACAAAAATGTAGACATTAGAGTGGTTATCTCAGGGCAGTAGCGACAAGAAATAGCTGAATATTTGAAATATTGAATTATATGGAGGGAAAAAATCATAATCAATGACAAAGAAAATTAGAGATCAATTCAAGCATTTCTTTAATAACGAAGAAGCTGTTCTGTGGCAGTATAAGAATTGTTTTAAATTAAATATGTTTTGTTATTGCATTTAATCAGTACAAAAACTAATATAGTTTAATAAATATTATAAACTTGTTACAGAGAATTATAAAATTTATATATACTTATCACAGAGCATTCCGTTTTATTTCCTGATTTTGCCGTCTTCATGATCTGATAAAATGCAGAAAACCAATTGATATTTGGTTCATATATGTCCTCTATACCTGCACCTGATTTAGTACTTTTCTTGATTTTAGCAATCTTTTAGTTATTGGTATATTCAAGTTTTTATTAGTTTGTTGTTTAAATTCTGTCAAACTAAAACCACTTATACCCATTTCTTTTGTAATATTTCCTTCAGCAGGCCACTGAAAAATTTACAGCAGCCCACTTAAGAAAATATTATAAAAGGAAGCCGTTTCATGATTCTGTTTCGGTAATTTTTATTTGTTGAATTCCACAGACATTTATGATCTACATATAAATCAACAATGTTAGTTGTTTCCAATTCTGTAAACTCGACATTTTATAAGACAAAATATAACAAGAACTAAAAAATAACACAACCACACATGTGCAACAATACTCTACTTTCATCATGATTCATGTCTACACAGGTATAGTTGGTAGCATAATAGAGTGGAGAGCAGTGGTGGAGTAAGTATAGTACTATACTGTGTGCGATATAGTATTTTACTCTACCAGCTACTCGCTACTCTTCTCAGACAGTTTTTGGTGGTTTCTACAGGTAGAGTAACTCTACTTAATACTATACCCGTGAAAACCAGGCTTGAGAGTGTTTGGAAACAGACACATGTAATTATCCTCTGATATTTGGTGAAATAGTGAGAAGCAGGAAATATTACAGGCTATCTAAACAAGTATTTCACCAACATTGCAGAGGAAATCCTAAAGTGAATTAGAAAAAGATAAATGCTACAATCAATTTGTTAGACAAATCAAGCTATATAATTTCAACTTTGGGTCAACCTACTGTTGAAATCATAAACATGTTAAACTAAAGAGTGTCCAGACAGTAATAAAATATAATCTTAACTATAAGTACTGTATCAATGAACTTACCATATCACTAGCATTAATATTACAACACAATCAAGTACAATGTCAGTATCTTATGGTGTATCCCAAGGTTCTCTGTTGGGCCCAGTTTATATTATTTACCAAATACATGACTCAACATCTCAGGACAAATATTGTAACATCATGTATGCAGACAACACCCAATGACAAAGTAACCAGTAACTTAGACAGGGTCAGGGCATACATAACCCTTAAGACAGCCTAATAGTGCAACCATAACAATGACCTGGTTGTGAATCCTATTAAAACCAACCAAGAACACTGTAATTAATTGAATTAATTTTTGTACTTAAAACATGAGCTTCATCGTTGAAGTACAAATTGTTCAAAAAATTGTAACGCATGGTTCCCTTTTAGTCTGAAAATGTTTTGAAATTAAATAATAATATTTACTTGTTATTGCATATTTTTTAGTTTTTTCTTTGTTTTTATACTCATGCTATTCAAAACTACTTTTTTCTTTTGATGACTATTTTCACTCTACAGTATATACATTAATCTGAATAGGTTATTGTTGTTCCCATGCCCCCCCCCCCCCATATGATTACAGGCCCTGGTCCCAATATCGGTGACCATTTTCCTCATTTTCACGGTCACATGTTAAACCAAGTTGCATGACTATTTTTTACCAGTATAATTATCATATTGTAATTCAAACTGAAAATATAGCGTATAATGATAAATATTTTACAAGTTCAATCATACATTTAACTATAACACATAATTTTTATTTAAATGATAACTACATGTGTTTATCGTTTATACAAATCACTAGTAGACTAAAACAAATATTTAGTTCAGTTAAAATAGGTCACTGCTGTTCATCTTCCATTAAAAACGGGTTACATTACAATAACTCTATTGAATAATGGTTTTTCTAGCTTTCTTCTAATTAAAAAGATCAATCATGTCACAAAAGTTAATCGTCTTGTCCAACTCATTCTCAATCGACAGAAGTGCTAAATGATTTAGATAACTTTGGTCTATTGTACTTCTCTGCCAGGTTTTTAAGAAGTTGGCTAATCTAAGAGACTTTTCACTGTACACACAGTTCCTGGATTTGCATTAAAAAAGTCTTATTGCAGTGCACAGATTTACAAATGTCGTTTGTAGATTTGATGAAGATTTTTCTCGTAGATGGTATTAAGAAGCTTCATTGGGTCTTTCTCTGATTGGAATACTGTACTGTGGATTGTCTTCATATGACCAATTTCTTCAGCTAAGCTGTCTAAATCTATAAAGTCTGAAGGAAATTTAGATACAAGACCGCTTGTTTTTACTCTAAGTGCCGAATTTTACAAGTCCATAAATGAAATAACTGTTGAAAACGGTTCACATATTCGTTCACAGCTTACAAATCTGGTTTTTAAATCAGCCGTAATGAAATCCAAAATAGAAAAAAACAAAAGAAGATTTGAATGCATTGAATGTCTCTAGCTGTAGCTGCTGACGTTGTTCAGGCATCTTATCTGGCATCTTCAGGCATCTGGAAAGTTATCTAGTCGTACAACAAAAATATGGGAGGCGTAGATTTGACCAACCGCATGATCTCGTACTGCCCTTCCAAAGCACGTACTAAGAAGTGGACCCTTCGGTGCATTTTGCATTTTTTTGACCTGGGTGTAAGTAACGCTTTGTTGCAGATGAGACATGTCAAACAAAAATTGAATGCTAGAGCAAAAGACATACCTCAACTGAGAACATTCAAAATTGAATATGGACGAAGACTAATTGAAGCAAACGATACACAGGAAGAGATATTAGAAGAGGATGAGGAGGAAGAGCAAACAGAGGGCATTGGAGGTGTTGGAGACGGACGGATGGTGGGACTACCTTCTGTTGAAAGAAGAAAACAAGGAGCTGTGCACCTACCTGATGTGTCAACTGGAATACAAAAAAGATGCCGTGCACTAAATGTACTAAAAAGATTTCTGTATTCTGCATACGCTGCAAAGTGTATCTGTGCTTTATGGGGAACCGAAATTGCTTCAAGAAATTTCATACACAGTAACTTACAGATGTTAAAACTTACATATAAGCTATTTTACTATAAAGTATTTTCTTTATTTGTGTTTTTTGAGTAAAATAACTTTGTTTATTGAAATGTGTGTTTACTTATTGTACCCTTGTAATGACCGGATGTCCTTTTATAAGGACATCTCAATATTAGTTTGAAAGGTGGATAATATTTTTTTCTCTATTTTCCCTTCGTTTTGGTTACATATTTAGAGGGTATTTAACATCAAATCCTTATTATTACAATTTTTAATTTTCAGGACTGAAATGGTTCTGAAGTAATTGTCCTTATAGAAGGACATTCGGCTTTTGTCATACTCGTTTCTGACAAAATCTTAGGACTCAGTAGGCTACAGTTAATGGGCCATATGAATAAAAACAAGCATTACCTTAAAAGTAAAAGGTTGAAGTATAAGCAAATGCTCCAAAGAAAACAGTAGAAGTATGAGCAAATGCTTCAGATTATATGAATAACCAAATGCTCATACTTGCAAGCAGATACTCCTCCTGGTGAGCAAGTGCTCTCATTAGTTATTCACATAAAATATAACAGCTGTTTATTATGCATTTTTAATTTTAGCCTAAATAATATTTTTGAGGTTATGTTGTAAAGCATTTAGGCTGAACTTTGGTTGTTGCCTAAACATTTTGAGTTTTCTGTTCATTTATTTGCATTTGTATTATTTATTTTATCTTTCTAACCTTATTTTAAATTACTAATTTATTAATAGTCAGTTTTGTGCTGTTTTTAATTTCCTATGATGGAATCGTCAAGTGAAGATGAACATGACGCTATTTGTATAGATAGGAGCAATGAACTGTTGTTTTTAGCAAAAGAACTATGTGTTTATCCAGAAATTCTGGGCAAATCACAATTGCCTAAAGCAAAAAAAAGAAAAGAAGATGCACTAAAAAAAGGTATTAGAAAAATACCAGGAATCATTTGGAATGTTGTTGGATTTGAAAGTTTTTCTAAAAAAAATTAATAACATGAAAACTCGCCTCAAGAAAAAGACTGACATAAACCAGACCGGCAATAAAAAAATTATTTTGTTAGAATGGGAAAAGAAAATGTTGGAAGCGCTCAGAGGTGAATCCAATCCTGTTGTACAACGGATACCTGGGGCAATACAGTGTGGTGTTAAATGTTCAGCAGATAAAACAAAGTCTCCTGGTAGTATTAGTCCTAGTACTTCTCAAAATGGCCTACCCATACTTGTAGAAGCTGAACACAACACGAAAGTATCACGTCCCTTGCCACCTCAGAAAGAAACTGCAATAGATCAATTTGAAACCGAGGTGACTAAAAAACTGGACAATAAACAATTACAACGTTTAGTGTTACTGCAGCAGTTGAAAACAGCCCAAGTTCAAGAGGAGTATTTCAAAGAGAAACTTAAGATGTTAAAACAAAACAAGTACATTAATGTTCCTTTTGCTGAGACAGGACCTGAAGGGGACTTATCTTTTATCACATTACAATAAATAATGGGCCCAAAAAACAATTTTTTTACAACAATGTTACCATTTATACTACGGTTTTTGGTTTCTGTAAGAATTCTTTTATTTTTATTTTCAATTATTAGTGACATGTCATATAGGCCTTAGCAATATTTTTATAATGTTTTGTGTAAAGATAAAATGGTTTTTATTATAAATAATGCTTAATCTTATCTATATTAATAAAACAAGTTATTTTTTGTTAATTACCATTTTTTTTTTTTAATTATTACAAACTAATTTATTTTCAAAATAGAATCAGGTTTAAATTAATTTGTTATTTGATCTAATTTATAAATAATGTATAGTAAGTACATTAAACATTTCTACAATTAGTTAACATTAAGAAAATGAGTAAAGCTAGTTGAGTAAATTTATAATTGTAGCCAATTCGTTTCTTTTCCTTTGGCCTTCCCGCCTAACTGCCCCAGCACCCTGTTGGTGTATGCCAACTTGAAGCTGTCCAATGTCATCTAGAGGCTCTCCATTTTCCAGCTGAAAGTCTTCGTCGTTTAAGTGCTTTGATTTGTTATGTAGAACACAACATGCTACAATAATTTTTGGAATGTTACACAACTTTATTCTGCAAACATATTTCAGAATTAGGAAACGACGTTTTAACTGCCCAAAACAACATTCAATTATTACCCTTTCCTTCTTCAGTAGTCTATTGAAACTTGCCTTCTCTTCGTCGACAGGATCATCGTATTGTGTCATAAGCCACGGTTCAATGCCATAACCATCATCGCCTAGTAAAACTGTGTTATGAGTTCTAGATAACGTGTTCCTAATATTTGAGTTTTTCCATATACGTGCTTCGTGAACAGATCCAGGCCAACTTACATCTACGCTGGTAAACATTTCTCTTGCATTACATGTTGCTTGCACATTAAGTGAAGGGAAACTTTTTCGGTTAATGTACTCGTCCCCGTGCAGGCTAGGTTTTTCTATACGAACATGTGTACAGTCTACTACTCCAATAGCACTAGGGAATCTGAACTTACCTTGCCAAAGCGTTTTCGCTTCCATAACTTCATTTTCTGTTGCCGGAAACTTTATCCAATCATCAGCTTGTAAAACTACACTATCAATAACATCGGAAACAACACGTGAGACAGTCGATTGCTCCACTCCTAGCTCCTCACCTATACCTTTTTGGAATCCTGGATCTGAAAGGTATCTCAAAAATATTTTCATTTTGTGTAAAGAAGTCAGGGCACCGCCACGAGTTACGAAATGTTCACCTAAGAAGTGGTTTGCTAACCAGGTCACATTTTCTTCGTTAAAACGAAATAAACTTTTAAAGTCCTTTACAAGTGGACTTAAACGTTCCTTGTAAACTTTAACATTACGAACTTGAACTATCTCAGCCATGTTTATAAAGCTATGCAACCTTTTTCTTGGTTAGTGAGGTTAGTTGAGTCTACTACAGAGCAGATACACTACATTTGAAGCACTTACTTCTAGTTGCGAGCAAATGCTTATCTTTATTCATAGGCCAATACTTTACTTGAGGCAAGTGCTTGATGTCTCAAACTCATACTTCATGCTTGAAGGAGAAGCATCTGCTTCTCTTTTTTTATTCATAATTGTTAGAGTATTTACTAGGAATATTTCAAGTATAAGCATATGCTTCTGTTTATTCATATGGGCCAATACCTATGTCCTTATAAAAGGCGGTTAGGCCCCAGGAGGTTAATATTGAGTTTGATTTAGAACCTAATAGCTGAAAGAATTCGAGCAGTTTTGCTTCTTCTACCAATATTAGATTTTTTAGGAGGCATGTCATAAACTACAAAACAAATAATTATTTATTTTTTATTTTCACGTTTCATCACATGTTTTAATTACCGAGGAAAAAAGGTTAACACCAAATACAGATCACCTGATCAAGTAAAAGTAGTGTGTGCTACACTCTCAAGGTGAAATGTAGAACTACATTAAATCAAAACTTATACAGTACTGTTGTTGTGAGCAGGGCCGCCCAGAGGGGGGGGGGGGCAAAAGGGGCAAATTGCCCCGGGGCCACACAGACTTAGTTCACAGGGGGGCCACATTTCATGCAACAAAAAGAAAACACTATGTAAGAAACGATTCAGGCCTGTATCAAAATATCAAAAGTGAAATTAGGATAGATAAGTCTTCCAGTTTTAGTTTTAAAACGTTTAAACAACACCATTTGTTTTATAGCAACCAGGGAGCCTTTTGGAGCAAGTTATACACTGGTCTTTGAAGTTTGTCAGTGGTCGACATAGTGGTGTGACAGCATACGTTCTGGTTAGTGTGTGAACAGTTGTCTTGTTTGCGAACAAGTGTAAAGTCATGCAGCTTGTGAACACACCAAAATATAAATTCCAGTTTGCGAACATATAAATATACTTGAGTGGTGTGGACAGTGGACCACCTCTATGAGATGTCCTGTTTTCGTACACTATTTATATAAAACATGTCAAAAGACCCACTAACTTTATATTTGTATTACTCAAAACTCCGTTTTTGGACGTGTTTAATACAAGGTGGACAAGAACGTTTCTGTATGTTTTATTTTTTAACTTTAATTTAAAAAGTATATACTACTTCAAACAAAATTGTTATACTTGTCCTAAATTCAACTCTATCTTGGCTTTTAGTGGTAGGAATATCAATCGCTTGGTCACGTTATTATCCTTACAAAACCATTAGTTATGATATATATTACTATTATAAACAGCAATACAGATAATACAGCAATTGCGAATTGATTTGTATTTGCAGTGGTTTGTTGATTAAGCTTTTATCCTTATTTTGTATTTTTTCACAAATTCTGTTTATGTAGATTAAAGATCAAGATTATAGTGTTTCGAAAATCCCTTGACTCATCATAGCAAAATAATAGATCTATATAATGTGAAAACGAGTGATCAGTAACCTGTGGCCTAAAGTATGCAAATTAATAAATTGTAATAAAAAAGTGGAAGCCTAAGAACAATACAATTAAATAAGCAAACAAAATTAAAGTAAAAACATTAAAAAAGTTCGAAAAATCTTTATGAGAAAAGGTTCTTACAGACTTGGTTTCAAAGCTGTTAGTAGGCGGCAGCACTCCGTTCGAACGTGGTAACGTTGCACTCTTTCCTCTTTGCAGTAATTTAGTGCAATTTTTTTAATATATGCACTAAATTTAAGAAATAGTAGTCGTGTTTCAGTAGTAAATGTGTTTTGCATCCAAAAACCCGCAGGCAAAATATACAATGTTGTAACAACGTGGCTGGAAGAGTTCAATTAATTGTCATGAAGGGTAGATCGGGGACATCGTCAATCATTAGTCTATTTGTTTACTGTCGTCCAGTAAAGAAATCTTTGTTATTGTTGTATTTTATAGAGTGATATTCTGTAATTTAATGCGTTCTTTTGAATTTCCTAGTAAACTACTATAATTATCAATTAATTTAATTTGCTTTTATTCATATTCCATTTCCAGCTATTGAGAGAACAAAAAGCTAAAGTTTAGGCTCAGTAATTCATGGTAACGTTTTATTGAAATCAATAAAAATAGACTATAAATGTTTCAATATAATATTGTAATATACTGTAAAGTAAATTATATATTTTTTACAGTATAAGAAGAATAACGATGAAACCATTAAATTACAGTAGATTTCTAGGTACTTAAATCCGGTAAATATGCATACAACAACATCACCGCTCGCTTACCGGATGTGCAACAATATGTGTGTGTGATGCATTACATTCAACTTGCCCTACGCTATCGCGGGAGGAATTGCGTGGCATAATCTTGTCTAAAAATTATAATTTTGTTACGTTCTGTACTATCCGGATTCACCTTCCATCATATTTAACCGGTTAACCAGAGTTTACTGTACATGCAATTATTTTACTTTCTCTCTACTGTAATGTTTCCTTTGACATTTTAAATTTACTAGTTATTATGACATGGATGTTCGTAAAGACATTTTACCAAAATATTATGACATAGGTCTTAATGAAAATAGGAGCTCTTAAGTACACCCTTAATAGATAAAACATCTTCATCATTGTTAAGATTTGTACCACTCCTTTTGAATAATATTTATTTTGTGACACTTAACTTGTTGTAACTCTTTTATTGTCTGGTTTAATTTACCCTGAAACTGTAACAGGAACAGGGGTGTATTCTCAACATACTCAGTAGAGCAGCTCTTGATTAAAAACCATTTATGCCCACGTTCGGGTTGTTCCCAAACAAATAGCATAGTTGATTAATGTTGTCATTCATTAACATAACAAAATCTACGACCAATCAAAATAGTTTTCATAATTTTTTACTGTCACTGACGAACGAGTAAGCCATTTATATTTTTGACAATCATTAATACAGTAATTATTTATTGTTTGTTGCGTGATAAGTGAAATTAACTAAGATTGAACCACTGTACGTGTATTGTTGAGGGGGAGGGTCAATACCACTGTTCGTGAATGGGTGTGTTAATACCACTGTCACTGTACAGACGTGTACACTGTGATGTACATCAATGATATAGTGTCCAATTTGACAGACATAAATTTTACTGTGTTTTATGCTGAGAAAATTTAGTTAGTACAAAATGCCTTTTATGCCTGTGAAATAAAAATTGAATAGTTTTAAAGTTTAGCACAAAGACAAACTAAAATCACGAGTATAAACTAGATGTTTTAATGTCCAACATCAACAAGCTACGTACCCAGTGGTCTACAACCTGTTTTGAAAACAATAACATCACTTTAACTCTCTGTTGACTGTTTTTAAAGCACTAGATGTTCGCGCTCGCCAAATTATTTTACTTCCTAAACATTCGGCCACTCAGTCTAAACTTGCTCTTTAGCTAGCGAAGCCAAGTGGCCTACACAAATTTATTGGCCCCTCCCTCCCTTACCCACAGCTAATATCATTGGTGAGGATGGCTCCTCAACTGGCAATCGAAGACCTGCTGCGCCCAACTATGCAACTGACTGTGGCATTGCTTGGTTCGTTATTATTTATTTAATATTAAAGAATAGCAGTTTTGTTATAAGAGATTGATGTTATTGTAGCGGTAATACTTAAGGAAATGTTTAAAAAGTATATGATAATTAGAGAAAAATTTACCGGAGCTTCGCAGCTAGCCCTGAGAAAACGTCCATGAACAAGAATCCTAATTACAATAATAATCTAACGAAAGAGATGATAAGTATATTGTAGAATGTGCTAAAAGTAAAATATCAATTATAGTATATTTGACAATCAGAGTAATTAAATTTATTTTGAAGTGAAGGAAGGGGCCACATGGTAAACTTTGCCCCGGGGCCACCAAAAGTCTCTGGGCGGCCCTGGTTGTGAGAACTTCAATCTGCTTATGGTATGTGAAACTACATTAAACCACACAGTCATATGTTTTTTGTAAAAAATTCAGATTCTCCATTTGAATAACATGGAGAATTTGTGTGTGTTTGAAGTTTATGCGCTGCCAAACCATCCAACCGATCGCCATTAAACTTAGGATGTTGTCCTGTATACTCCCGAGATGGTTTCTGCGAAGTTTGATGCAGATCCGTCCACAGGGTCCCGCCCCACGGGCTCCTAAAGATCCCATGTTATTCAAATGGAGAATCTGAATTGTTTACAAAAAACATATGACTGTGTGGTTTAATGTAGTTTCACATGCCATAAGCAGATTGAAGTTCTCACAACAACAGTACTGTATATGTTTTGATTTATTGTAGTTCTACATTTCACCTTGAGAGTGTAGCACACACTACTTTTACTTGATCAGGTGATCTGTATTTGGTGTTAACCTTTTTTCCTCGGTGAGACAACGTCCGCCGGGTTCAGCTAGTTTAAAAAAAAAAATGCAATGAAACTTTCAGTAATGCATATGTCCATATATCAAACATTTAGACCCTACGTCTTAAATGTTTTTAATGCAAGCCTATCTAGAGTTATACCTCATTGTAAAGGTTTTTGTACAATACTAAAGTACAAAACTGAGGTCAAAAGAATAGCCTGGTCAGAAAATACAGCAGAAAATACAGCCTCTCAAAGAATTTAATGTCATATAATAACTAATACTTCTTAGCTATACGGTTATTTATTTATCCCTGTTGTTGGGCATGTTGTTGATTGTTTTCAATAGTAACTAAAGACTACGTTATAAAAATAATTATATTATTTAACAAAAATAAAAATTATAAAAACCACTTTGGACAGTAAGTATAACCTAAAAATAGTTTAAGAACATTATTATACTCATTTGCTACACATTTTTATTTTAAAATTATTTAATTTCTCATATTTTGTCAGTAAAATTATAGCTGCAAGAAGTAATAAACAAGTAGAAGTATTGGTTATATGACGTTAGTTCTTTGATAGGCTATATTTTATGATCGGATCACCCTTTTGACCTCATATTTGCATTGTTGTATTGTGCAAACACTGACCTTTAAAATGAGGTATTACTCTAGGTAGGCTTGTATTTTTTTCCTCTTTATTGTCATTTGTCAATTTACATTGATATAGACAACGTCAACACACACACACACACACACACACACACACACACACACACACACACACACACACACACACACACACACACACACACACACACACACACACACACACACACACACACACACACACACACACACACACACACACACACACACACACACACACACACACACACACACACACACACACACACACACACACACACACACACACACACACACACACACACACACACACACACACACACACACACACACACACACACACACACACACACACACACACACACACACACACACACACACACACACACACACACACACACACACACACACACACACACACACACACACACACACACACACACACACACACACACACACACACACACACACACACACACACACACACACACACACACACACACACACACACACACACACACACACACACACACACACACACACACACACACACACACACACACACACACACACACACACACACACACACACACACACACACACACACACACACACACACACACACACACACACACACACACACACACACACACACACACACACACACACACACACACACACACACACACACACACACACACACACACACACACACACACACACACACACACACACACACACACACACACACACACACACACACACACACACACACACACACACACACACACACACACACACACACACACACACACACACACACACACACACACACACACACACACACACACACACACACACACACACACACACACACACACACACACACACACACACACACACACACACACACACACACACACACACACACACACACACACACACACACACACACACACACACACACACACACACACACACACACACACACACACACACACACACACACACACACACACACACACACACACACACACACACACACACACACACACACACACACACACACACACACACACACACACACACACACACACACACACACACACACACACACACACACACACACACACACACACACACACACACACACACACACACACACACACACACACACACACACACACACACACACACACACACACACACACACACACACACACACACACACACACACACACACACACACACACACACACACACACACACACACACACACACACACACACACACACACACACACACACACACACACACACACACACACACACACACACACACACACACACACACACACACACACACACACACACACACACACACACACACACACACACACACACACACACACACACACACACACACACACACACACACACACACACACACACACACACACACACACACACACACACACACACACACACACACACACACACACACACACACACACACACACACACACACACACACACACACACACACACACACACACACACACACACACACACACACACACACACACACACACACACACACACACACACACACACACACACACACACACACACACACACACACACACACACACACACACACACACACACACACACACACACACACACACACACACACACACACACACACACACACACACACACACACACACACACACACACACACACACACACACACACACACACACACACACACACACACACACACACACACACACACACACACACACACACACACACACACACACACACACACACACACACACACACACACACACACACACACACACACACACACACACACACACACACACACACACACACACACACACACACACACACACACACACACACACACACACACACACATATACATAATACACATACAAAACCGTGTAAAACAGCTTCGTCCATTTAAGAAATTTAAAATATACAATTTACAATAGTGTTTCTGTTTTTACAAAATATTGTAGCTAAACAACAACACCTGTTTACACCTAATTATTGTCAAAATCGGTGTTAAAAAACTCATCAACTGAGTAAAAAGCCTTACTTGTAAACCAGCTAGTCAGTTTGGCTGTAAATTGTTGAATTTCTAAGATTCTCATTTTTTGTGGCAGTTTATCATAACACTTAATTTGTAAATACTTATGGCTAACTATTGTTTTCCGTAGTCTAGAATAGGGTGTGATAATATCCTGTGCTTTCCTAGTATTATAATTGTGTATTTCTTTACAACGGGTGAAATTAATTTGGTTTTTCTTAATATCTACAAGATTCTGAAATATAAAAATACCAGGAACTGTCATAATATTATATTCAGTAAAATAATGCTTACAATCCTCTTTATAAGCTAGGTTGGCCAAAATTCTCACCGCCTTTCTTTGCCACGTGAAAACGTGGCTTGCACCCCTGCTATTTCCCCAGAACATTGTAGCATACAGTAAGTGAGAATGAAAGTCACTGAAATAAGCAGATAGCAATATATTTCTGCCAACACAGTTCTGAAGCTTACGCAAGAGAAAACAGTCTCTAGACAGTTTTGAAATGACTATATTAGTGTGAGCGTCCCAAGAAAGCTTTTGATCAAGAGTTACCCCAAGTAGTTTAACAGGCTTAATACAATTCTCTTCTACGTCCAGCTGTTTTAAAGTAAAGCAAATTGTTTCAGTTTTATTGGAATTTATTTTGAGGTGGTTTGAATTAAACCAGGAATTAGCCACTTCCAAGACTCTGTCACTGTGCGCTTTTACATCTTTAAGTACTTCACCATTCACTACAAAAGAAGTGTCATCGGCATAGAGAACGGACTTGCATGGAGCATTTCTGGGCAGATCATTAATGTAAATGATAAATAAAAGTGGACCCAAAACTGAACCCTGGGGAACCCCAGCAAGAACCTCCTGAAATGTTGAATCTACACCAGCCACTGAAACCTTATGCAATCGGCCACAAAGATAATTTTTAAAAGAGTTTAACTGTTTTTCGTCAATACCGTAAAAATTTAGTTTATCCAAGAGAGTGGCATGTGAGATACTATCGAAGGCCTTGCTGAGATCCACCAAAGTCAGATTAACGTACTCGCAGTTTTCAAAACCATTCAAGATACTGGTCACAACCTCATTCAGAGCTTTAGTTGTGGATAGCCCAGGACGGAAGCCAAATTGGCTACTACTTAAGATATTGTGTGCATCAAGATATTCTAAAAGTTGGTTCTTAACAAATGATTCGATTATTTTTGAAAATACAGAGACAATACATACTGTTCTATAATTATCAATACATGATTTATTGCCCTTTTTAAAAAGTAGTATACTCCTAGACATTTTTAAACAGTTTGGAAATTTAGAAAACTGAAATGAAAGGTTGATTAAATACGTTAAAGGTTTAACAATGCAAGGACCTATATGTTTAATAACTCTGTTACTAAAACCAAAGACATCCTCACTTTTAGACGACTGAAACATACTCATTATTTTAAGCACTTCACGCTCCTTAACATCCCTAAACTTAAATTTTTCTGGAGGCTGTTCAAAATTTCTTAGAAAAGTATAGTGATTTAAATTACCTTTATAAATAACAATAGCATTTTCAACTACCGTCTTACCAATACTAATATAATAGTTATTAAATTCTTCAGCGGAAATAGGTAGTATTGGATTGTCTCGTTTGTAGTAGTCACCAGACTCTGACTTAATTATCTGCCATGCAGCTGAACATTTATTCTTTGAGATTTTAATTATTTTTTCATTATGCTTTATTTTTGCTTCCTTAATCTTAGACCTATATAACTTCCTTTTGGAAATGTAACAATTCTTGAGCAACAAGTTGTTTTTAAAATTTGGCACTTTTAATAGATCCTCTAGCATAATTACTGTGCTCCTCATTTTTCTTAAAGTATTATCAAACCACAAAGATGTACTGTATGCTTATTTTGTTTTCTTTGTTGAACATTTTTTGTTTTCCTTGGGCAAATAGGGTTGTACACAATTAATAACTTATTTAAGAAATATTCGTAAGCAACATCCACATCATTAATACTATACAAAAAGTTCCAACTTAGTAAAGAGGTTGATTCCTTTAACTCAAAGTGTTTTCACTTAACTTTCTATAGGAAATATTGACAGTTTGAGGGACAAAGAGTGGAGCATTAAGTTCAAAATAAACAATTGAATGGTCTGAAATTCTCTCCTTCCATGTGTAGCTTTTGTAGCAATTATCTTCTAAATCAGTAGCTATATTATCAATACAGCTATTGTTTCTGGTTGGAAGTTTATTTACAAAACAAAGATTAAAAGATTTTAAATGATTTATAAAAGCTACAGTATCTTGCTCATCAGGTTTCAAAACGTCAATATTTAAGTCTCCCCCCATCACGATCTTACACTTAGGCTTTCTTTTCTGCAAATAACATAGAAGAATGTCAAGATAAACTAGAAACGTTGTACAATCAAAAGAGGGTGGCCTATATACAGATATGAAGATAACATTAAACGTATTTACACACATACAAACAGCTTCAAGGGACGCAATCTCTGTTAAGTGAGTGATATCAATCACTTCATACCCAATATTTTCTTTAATGAGAATTGAGACACCTCCATATGCATTCTCTCTGCAGAATGCAGCTGCTAATTTAAATCCTATAGGAACATACAGGGAGACTTCAGTATTGTGCAACTAGTGTTCATTTATAAGAACAATATCGCAATTTGATTCATCTACTACAACAGACAAATCATTTAATTTGTTTCTTATGGACTGAGCGTTTAAGAGCATTACACATAATTTAGCTATAGTTGAATCTGTTGAAGACACTGGGCATTTCTTAGCAAATTTAATACTTAAACTAGGGTTAAAGCTAGGCATAGAGTGTAGACTAACACTCTTGTTGTGCATCACGTCACATGATGTTGGGTTGTTGGGGGTGCGTTTCCCGACGGATATTCGTCTAGTTTTAACAGCTCAGGGCTCGACATGTTCTCCACCAATGCAGGTTGCTCACTGATGTTAAATTCACCAGTTGGGAGTGACTGTCCCATTGAGAAAGGATTCTTGATAATGTTAAGAGTGCTATTCAAAGGAGGTGGTTGCTTAAGGGCCTCTGCAAATGTCTCATACTGAAGGGTCCTGGGCTCTGCTGGAACTGCAGAGGATGAGGCAGCTGACGTGTCCGAAGTTGTTTTGGACCGGTAAGCAGAAGTCGGCTGTTCTACCTCAAAAATACTTCTCAGAAGCAGGTCAACAAGGAGTCGCTTCCCTGGGAGTCGTAGGTGCATTCCATGCCTGGTGAACATGCGTCTTCCAATGGCATTAAAATCAATCACTTTAAAGTTTAGTTTAGTACCGAGACCATAGATGGATTTATTAACCTCGGCTGTAAGATTATTGATTGGATGCTGTGGATGAAGGTCATGGCGATGAGGCAAGGTTACTATCATGATATTGGTCGAGCTAATTCGCTTCGTGATGGTTTCCTCCAGATCTTTGCAGACTGTTTGGAATTCGCCAGCTGCCACATTATTCATCCCAGCGATCAGAATGTTGCAGCCTCCAGGCAGTGGAGGGCCTCCTGCAACGACTTCTAGGAGCTTAGCCCCCGGCTTACACACCCCACTTACTTGTATGTCGGGGCTGATGCGCTGCTGCATAACTGTCGCTAGGTAACGTGCGTGGCTGTCACCTTTAATTACTATCTTATTAAAACTGTACTTTTTCAATTTCGGGGTTTTTGTAGTAAGACTAGTTTGAGCTCTAGCGACCTGGCTTGAAGTTTTGGGATTTATTTTCTTGTGGTGTTGTTTGCTGCTGAAGTTCCTGTTATTGCTATTGCTGTTATGTCGTGTGCTGTTTGAAATTGTCATTGATTTTATTGTGGATTTAGGTTCTAGATTATTTAGAGGGTCATAATAATTGTTTATTTTAATGGGGGGAAGCTTTGCTTTGCAAATTGTCCAGTTGTCGTTGTTCTGGTTTTGCTCTTCAATAGCGTGGCGTCTGTCCGCCACTAGCAGCTCGCCCTTGAGACTTAGCACTTCTGCCTCAAGCACCTCAATAGTGGTTCTGAGGCTCGCTATTAGATCTTTAGTGTCTACACATTGTTGACAGGGGACTGGTGGAAGCTGACATTGCACAGCACAGTCAGTGACAGGGGTTGTCAGTTCATGTGAGGGCTCTTCTGGTGCGACCAATGACAAGTTAGGCACAAACACCTGCTCCGTGTATTGCATGAGACGCATGTCCGACTCGAGTGATCTAATACGCACTTATAGCGTTCGTTAAGTTCAGTCATTGCGCTCTTCAATCTTTTATTTTCTAGTGCAATATCTGCTACGGCCGGGGTGGAGGTTGCCGAATCTAGAGGTAAAGATAACTCCTGAGAGAGTGATTCAATGGCAGGTGCGACAGGTGTTTCAGAGATGTTGGCTGGATTGATTGACGTGAGTGGAGTGGCTACCAAGGTGGACGGGCTCGGAGGCTGAGTTGTGGAGCATGACTCATTCTCGGTTACGAGTGACGCAGAGTAGACCTCTGCATATTTTAAGACGCATATTTTAAGACTTCCTCCATGAGCCATCCCTTGGCTATGCAAAAAAACGAATAAAATATGTCTAAATGTTTGGTATAGGGACGTGTACACAACTACAAAGTTTCGTTAAATTTTTAAAATTGTTTTAAAGTTAATAAATATATTCCATACCTCTGCTCAACACCATATACAGTGATAATTGCAACACGATATATCTGCACAAAATTTAATAAAGCAAAGAAATTTAGTATTTTTACAATACTTAAGTAAAAATGAGTAAAAAAACCAAGCACAAAAAAATAAAAACATTGTAACAAGTCCTCTTATAAAATTTACCTATGTTTCACTATAGGTTAAAAATAGTTTTTGTTGATGAACTACTATGTTTTAGTATTAATTAAAGGCTAACTTTTTGTACAAATTCTTAATTTAAAATTAATGTGTTTTTATCAGTCAATAAGAAATTACCTGTAATTCAGTTAATAAATAAAAGTAGGCCTGTACCTATACGTAATATTACAGAAAATTGGTTGATAAATAAGTTATTTACTCACCATAAAATTTATCAAAAATTATACAAATCTAAGCACTGCGGTATATCAGTTAGATAGGTTTTAAGCAAACAATGGAATGTTATTGAACAAATTAGTTAACATAACCATAATCATATTGCAAATTGAAACAAATATTGAGCTCTTCAATTATTTTTTAATCAATAAGGAAACTTATACTAAACGGTAAAAGTGTCCTTCATCAGTTGTAAAACCTGCTGTGAATTCAGATGGAGGTAATTCTAATGTTCTTTCCCTCACCAATATATCTAATGTTTTAGTATATGATTCTTTTCCCAAAATTTCTAGTGTGAGCTTGAACTGTTTAATCCTTAGCTGGCTTTCTTCATATTTAACATTGCCGAATTTTGCTTTGGGCTTTTCCCAAGTTCTCTCTACCAAAGCAGATGTTGCGGCAGTTGTGTTTAGAGGTTGAGGTTTAGAATTTGAAGAATCAAAGTATTCGCCTACGATGTCGTTCCTGTTTACATCTAAGACTAAGTCTTTTGTAGCTGATTCCGCTTTATCCCAAGTCCCATTAGATGGTAGTCCATGTACTTGTGGACTGTCACGCCTGACGATGTCCAAGATAACATTATCATTCTGTTTCTGTGAACATGAAGTCTGGTCCTCCTCCACTACCAGCCTTTCCTCTGCTGTCCAATTTTTTCTAAAAAAAAAAGAATAATAATAATTAATTCAAGGTTACGCTCTGTTAGGATAAAGTTATGTTGGGTTTTGATAGTTTAGGTTTGTTTGGTCAGGTGATTTTAGGTTGATCTAAGTTAACCTGCCTTAACCTCAAAATCCCAACCTAACATATCAATATTCAACTTAGTCTTATTCTAACAAAACAAAACCTTACTGAAACCGGGAACATTTTCGGAAACAAATATATCTCCGTTTTTACTAATTTTCGTAATTTTTCTGGCTTTTCTGCTGAAAACCCCGCCATATTCTTGTTTCTTAGCTATGGATCTACGATGAAAAAAATGTGAGCAAAAAAATCGGTGAGGCCTCTGTATTATATAATTACCCCAAGTTTTGTCAAATATATTACACATTCTTTATTTCACCAATTCATGCTTAAATAAATATGAAGAAAATATATTTACCATAGTGTACTTATTTAAGTTTTGCCAGTATTGACTCTTGTGTAGGCATAATCTTTGTTGGCTAGGACCAAGCCTAAAGCTAACGCTTTCTCGTGTACAACTTTCCATTCTTTTACTTTGTCTTCTTTAGTTAACTTGTTTGAAAATGATCCAAATAGAACTTCTTTTCGGAGTAGCAATTCTTTAAAAAAAGGAAAATTTCCCTTCCTCTTTTTAACACGAAATTCTACCTTACAATTATTATTTCAAAAGCTAAAGTATATTTAAACATTAAAATAAACTTATTACAGTGATCAGCTTACTTGTAACAATTAGTCACAACCGTGAATTTTTTTCATAAAAGTAACAAGTGTTTTCAAGAAACACCTGTACCTGTGAAATTGTAACCACAGCTACCTGTACTAGTATATATGTAACTTGTAACTTTCGTGATACAGGCCCTGTTAGAATGATACAGGTAGAGGGTTGCAGGCTTGATTTGGCTAAAATCATTCACCGGACTGTTAAACGTTCGCCCATACAATATACTGAGAATAAACGCATTAAACAACGTTTTATTCTAGACCCTTGCAATAGACAATTTTTATTGCAAGAAAAGAAAGAAAAAATAAACATGCTATACTGAATCTGAGAGGAAAGACAAATACCATTATTCTCAATTGTACTATTATTACATCACTGCCGTCAAAGTTTCAGATGATTCACAGGTAAACAAATTTATAGTTTCAACAAAAATAAATAAAGAGACAACCTTGGCGAGGTATTTCCCCGAGGGTCCTGTTCATTTGTTCCACCATCCCGTCTGATTGTAGGTGAAGGACCGTGGTCCTTGGTCTTGTGGATGCCCAGGGTCTACTCTTGCGAAGACCACTGATTCGAAGTTCCATCCTGATCGGAATGAAGTTCTAGTGGTACTCCGAAACGACTCACAAACTCCTAGCGAATACATCAGCCACTGTCGCTGCTTCTTGATTCGGTAGTGCGTAGGCCTCTACCCAGTTACTGAAGTATTCCATGACCACTAGAACGAACTTATTTCCTGAATCAGTTACCGGAAATGGTCCCGTCCATCCATGGCAATCCGCTCGAACGGAGCTCCCACGTTGCATTGTCTCATCGGCGCCCTTCTCCGTCTTCCAAGTCCATTAGCAGCTGCGTAGGCCGTGCAGTTCCTACACCAACGTCAGACATCTTCTTTCAGTTTGGGTCAATAGAAGCGTTCCCTCACCTTCTCAAGAGTCTTGTGCAGTTTTAAATGGCCTCCTGCAAGAGAATCGTGCAGTTGTCTCATTACATCAGGTATTCTTTTCGTAGACAGTAAGACCTATGGTTTTACTTGTCGGCCGTCAGAACCTTCGACTACAAGCTTGTAGACACCGTTATTCTCTACAACCGACTTCAATTGTGCCCAGTAGGTTTTGACAAGCGGTGAAAGAGGCGCTACTTCTTGCCACTCTGGCCTCCCATTCTCGGAACGTTTCTACTTAAGGACGTACTTCAGGTCTGGGTTTTCCTCCTGCTCCTTCAGTAGCTGAACAGGGGCCCAGTCCTCGTCTATTAGGGTGGTTCTCCGTACGGTGGTCGTCCTTTCTTCCTATCGGGAGCAGATTACAGTCTTCTGTACACGGCCTCCTGGAGAGAGCACCAACATTCCTGTGGTTATATCCAGCACGATGGACAGAATCGAAGTCATATTCCTGAAGACGTTCTATCCACCTTGCTAGCTAACCCTCCGGGGATTTAAACCTTAGTAGTCACGTCAACGCTGAGTTGTCAGTCCTAAGGAGAAACTTCCTTCCATAGAGGTATTTGTGGAAGTGCTGGATGGATTTTACGATTGCCACCAGCTCTCGTCTTGTCACGCAGTAGGCTTGGATAGTACTTTACTGAAATATCCGATGACCTGTTTCTCTCTGTTTCTTCCTGCTGCTGAGAAAGGACGCCTCCAATAGCAGTGTTGCTGGCATCTGTGCCCAGGGTGAACTTGCCGTCAGTTCTCGGATAGCCCAGAATAGGAGCAAAAGTTAGAGCCTTTTTCAGTTCCTGAAATGCTTGTTGGCAGCTATCATTCCTGTCCCTATTCCCAATTAGCCTAGTAAGAGGCTTTGCTATGCTGGCAAACCCATTTACATATCTCCTATAGTATGTGCAATGTGCTAGAAAGCTCCTTAATTGGTGCTTGTCCCTAGGTAATGGCCACTCCGATATTGCACTGATCTTCTGTGGGTCTACTTATACTTCCTCGTCAGATACCACGTGTCCAAGATTGACCTGTTTCCGGAAGGGTTCAACTTTAAAGGTTGGCAGCTTGAAGCCCAGCAAATACCTTCTATAGGTGATGGTCGAATGTTCGTCCTAGTACAATTATGTCATCAAAATAAACCAAATATGTTTCCCAGGACAGCTCCCTTAAAACATTCTCCACCAGTCTTTCGAACGTAGCAGGGGCGTTACAAAGGCCGAAGGGCATCACTATGAACTGCCAAAGACCGGTCCCAATCGAAAAGGTGGTTTTCTCCTTGTCTTTTGTGGCTAAGCCAACCTGCCAGTAACCACTCTCAAGGTACAGGTTTGAGAATAGCTTGCACCCTTCCAAGGTATCCATAGTGTCGTCAATCCGGGGAAGTGGGTAACTATCATTCTTTGTCACACTACTCAGGAGGGGATAATCCACACAGAACCTTGAAGATCCGTCCGTCTTTACCAGAAGCACAGGCGAGGCCCAAGGACTGCTGGAGGGTCCAATCATACCTTCACTCTCCATCTCCTTTATGATTCGTTCCGCCTCATCTCGCGTTGACCATCGATATATACTGGTGGATCGCGCGCTGGTCAAATGACGCTACAGTAGGTTTCCGAGCGCGTACGCCGGTGTTTTGAGGAGTGTATTCGCTCCCGGGAGGGCTCTAAATTTGCAAGAACTCAGAGCTCTGCATTGATCAAACCTAAAATTGATGGCGTTTCCAGCGATTAACCTCAACAACTCGTAGTTTCCCCCAAATAATTACCTGATTCTATTTTTAGAAATGTAAGTTATTCTATTTCTTCCAGCAATAGCCACATTTGTACCTCAGTCTTCATTTCAAGGCTTATCAAATGCTTTTGATTTATTATATTTTGGTAAATAATATATATACTAGGAAGCGTGACAACGCCTCGGCCTTTGACTTCGACTTCAAATATTAGTATGTAAACTGTATCACGTAAAATCATAATATTACATTTATGTATAGTCGCTCAATTACAGCTGAAGATTAATAAAATAAATAATATAACTGCATTATAATAAATTTCTACCCTCATTCAAACCATTGAGGCCAGTGGAGCGGAGCCTTATGATCGGGCGTGAATAAAATGAAGCTTACAACCTTAACTGGTCTAAAATTGAGAAAAATCTAACCTTCTAATTATTACAAACCCCATTGTTTACATTCCAACAACTGTTAAAATGTTGTGGTTATCATTATTTACATTTAAATAGCTGTTGTCTTTTGTTTTATTTAAATCTCTCAAAGTGTTATTCTTATGGCCGAAAAACGTACTTTGAAGGTTTCCCTTGTCCTTCAGGATGAAAATATTGAATAATTGAGACCTTATTGTACAACTACGAACAGAGGCAATTTTTTGACACCTTAACCGTTTAAATTGGTCAAGAAATAAGGGAGGAGTTGCGTTGACAAAAAAAACGGCTTCACGTATTATATTAAAGGATGTAAATAAAAAGTTATATTTCATATATATCAGTTTTTGTCTCCTTGCAAACAATTAGTTTAGTGTAGAGAGGTCCCTATATGCCTTAAATGGAATAGTTTGTTTAGTTATAGAAGAACTTGTGCTTCAATTTAAATGTAAGAATATATTTTGTATTACTTACTTGTAATTTATATGAAATTGACGCTATTATACAGTTAGTTGTTAACTCAGTCAAGAATAAAAATGTTTTAATTTGATTCACTCTGTAAATAAATTTACTCTGAAACGTGTGTGAGAGATTTAGTTTTGGTAGTTTTGATTTTAATTAGTAACGAAATAATGATTTAAATATTGAATGTTGTTACTACTTTACGTTGTTATAACAATACCAATATTTAAATCAGTTGGATTGTTTATTTACTAATTCAAATTGAATTGGATTCTTGCAGAAATAGGTTACAATGTTTTTGTTTATTTACTTTCGTCTTAAAACAGGGCTAAAAAGAAAAAAATATATACATATAGTAAATATATATATATTTACTTAAAGTTGATAGATACGTTTAAATCCTAACAAATATATTGCCCACAGGTTATGTAAATTACGATGATGAACGGTGCGCGCAAGGCCAGAAACTGCTTTTTGCCCTAGTAGATCCTTCCTTCAATTCTATAAACGCAACTTTGAAAATCGGCTCGACCTCCGTAGCCAAGCCCGCGATTCAGTAGTATATATCGATGGCTTTGCCAGGACCTTCTTGGTACTTGACGTATTTGTTTTGCATCCCCCGTATCGATGCGATGTTAGACAATGTTGGTTCTTCCCTTAGGGCCGGTTCCGATTTCGAACACATCCTGGTATCGGGTGATAAGGCTCTTAACAGCTTCAGCCAGTTCGCTTGAAAGCCCATGGCAGATTTCTTGGACGAAAGACATCAGCTCATGTGGAAGATTCTTCTGGCTTGCTGTGGCATGCTTTACCTGTCGAACCACTGAGAAGTCTCCTGTGCATTTCCGAGAACAGCTCCTTTCCGTAGCGTAACAGGATATCCACTGACATTCATCAGCCACACTGGCAACTCATTTCCCGTGCAAAACAGTATCCTTCTACGAGGACCCCTCGATCAATCTTCTCTTCACTAACCTCAGCCTCCAAATCACGCATTGCCCGACTAGCATGTCTTCTTCCATCGTTGTCTGTGTTGTTAACTGAGTGAGAGCTGGTAAGGTCGTGTTCTTAAGCAGGCGTACTTCGGCCGCGAAGCTTTTCCATTATGCAAGATGATCTCCTCGCCGACAGTTACCACTCCTCTTCTTAGGTCCAGTTCGAATCTAAACTCTCCATTACGTCCATTCCAAGGATGACATCTGCCTCAATAATGGCCACCAGGGTATTGTGCCTAAACCTGGAGCCTCCGATGTTGAAGGTGGTAACTGTCTCCCCATAGATATGTGCCGAGTCTCCCATGGCCGTCCGTAACGCCCATGTTGCTGGTGATAACTTCTTTTGGGAAGGCTCGATATCACGGCGTAGAATAGCCATCGTTACAGCCGTGTCTGAAGAACGCTTCTATGATATCCATCTACTAGCCCGTCCACGTACAGGCTGGACGAACGTCCTGATAGAGATTCAACTCTCAACTCTGAGGGCTTAATGTTACGGGGTTGACAGCCGCCCCTTCCCATCAACCCTTTTTAGTTTCCTTGTTGCTATTTAAAGATCCCCGCAGGACCAGCAGCGAATCTCCTTCTTGGTAGTCTTCAACTACTCCAGTACCTTCTGGACGATGTTTTCTATTAAGAAGGACTCCTTCTCCTCGACGTTGGCGGCACGGACCTGAGCTAGGCCTCTTAAAGACTGCTTCACCGCCAAGAACTCCAAAGCCTGTGTCAGCGCCTCGTTGAGTGTTCTAGGGGGT
>JAQJVL010006215.1:0-30374 GCA_035578905.1 Stictocephala bisonia
TTTTTTTCAGTTTTTTAGTAAAATGTAATTTTAATTTTCAGATGTAACTAGTGTGGAAATATTATAATGTCTTTTTAGCATATTACAAAACATCACAATTTAATACACTCCAAAACTAATTATGTAAAATATTACTAATTATCCCTTTCTCATAGAAGATAATTAATATTCAGTAACAACAGCCATAAGACTATTTAATTGAATAGTGTTGAACGTACATAGATATTTCTACTTCCAAGAAGTCAAGCTGTATCTATTTTGTCTAAGCTGACTTGCATCTATATGATTGGACAATTCTATATAATTTATTTGATGAAGTAATGAATTCTGCTTATTATCTTACAATATACAAAGTATTTGCAACGTTCTTTTTACAATATAACCAGGAAGCTTTCTCTATAGCCACATTGAATTTGGAGTTTTTATATTTCTTTAGGTACATTATAATTTTTAGTAATTTCGAAGTATTTAACTACTACATTCTTAATGCCAATGAAATATTATTAATGATATTACACCGTATTAAAATTGGTATTTTAAAAGCAATAAATTTTAAAATTGTATATATGTGTGTGTGTATAATTGCAACCTATTTGATGTATTTTTTAATTAAAAAGATTATATAATAATTTGTGCTAGCATAAATTAGTAATAACAACATCTATATAAAATTTTTTTCATTATTAGAGGAACTCATTCCTAACTAATCAATATAGTACCCTTAACATTATTAGCTAACTAAACGAACGTTTTAGAAGTTTCTTGAAATCATGTAGTATACATTTCTTATTGTTTTCCATAGTAATTGTATAATTATTGATAAAAATGATTATAATCGTTATATTCTATTTGGATAGCTTAGTTAAAAATCAAATAAAAAATTTGGGAATTTTTATAACATAACTATTTTATTGTTAGTAACGATTAATTGCAATAATATTTGCCATTTTATATATATACTATATATATTATAGATGAATGACAAACTAATCATTTTCACCAGTGTTTATAACAATTTACAATTATTAAATGAAGTCCATTAGATTATCGTCAATAGCTCATTAATAGGTAATCGATAAGGAGGGTTGTATTTTAAAATGCTACTATAAGGTCTTAGAATGATAAAACGTGTTACAAATAAATAAGCCTGGCTCTCAATTTTGAAATTCCATGTGTAATTCTAAGAGAACAATTAATTTATTATTTTTATTTTATTTCCTCTGTATTTAATGTATGGATAAAATTAAGTGTTATTAGTAAAACTATAACATTACAACAACACATGTTTGAAGTTAGAATTGTATTAGATGTATATAATATGACTTATAAAAAATATGTGAGGCGGAAAGGAAAAAGGGACCTCTTCGCAGTAAAGTAAAAATGTCAGTACGGGCAGTTTTATCGATTGAGGTCAAAAATATCGATTTTCGGTTGTTTACATTCAAGTTTGCTCCATTTCGTCCTTGACCGATTGAAATCGATTACAAAACTGTTGTAATCGAATAAAACATTCAAATTAATGATTAAAGTAGTCGATGTCTAGCTTGAGAAAAGGTACCTCTTCGCGCTTATGGAGAAATAACATTGCCGCGAACAGGTCCCTTTTTAAAACATATCAGATAGCTATGCAACACTCTGATAACTGCACTCGTACGAATTCTAGAGGCGACGAGGTGAACTACTACGAGTTTATTGTAAATCTAGAATGTATTCTGTTAATAAAAATCCCCTTCTCGATCCCAATTACCTTTTCTTTACAGTTTTAAAATCCAAATAGTTTTAGTAGTTGTACTGACACACCTAAAAACTGCATGTTAGGCTTTGATTATTGTATTATAAACTATTGATATTATTATTAAGTATTACAGTCTATTTTTGATAAGTTAATGTACTGTAGAAACAATAAATTACGGGAGTTTTGCGCCACAGTAGGGAGGACAGTTGGCAGCTCGGCGAACCGCTCTCGGTTGAACCACGGCGATGCAGACGATTTTGATGTTGTTCACGTTTTGTATGTGATTTCAAGCAGTCTTATCGTTGTGGCTGTCTTGTGCATATATCAATGCGGTTGTTGTAAGTAACCATGGCGGAAGACAAAGTAATAAAGATCTTAAACAACATTGCCAGGAGGTTAGTTTCGGGAGTTTTGCGATTTGTTATGGATAAATAACATAGGGCCGCGAAGAGGTCCCTTTTCTGAAATATCACTTTTCACAACATGCTTGGATAAAAACATTATTTTCCTGAAAACTACTGTGAGTTAAACAAAAATAGATATTCCTATTAAAGACGACATTTAAAGCTTTCTTTTGATACCAAAAGTGTTGCTTAAATATGAAAAATATATGTTTTATGCTTATTTTAAATTTTCAAATCGATTTTTCTTAAAATGGCCCTTTTCTCTCACGTAATTTCAACTCCTCTAACTTTAACAAAAAAAATCGTAGACTCATGGGATTTGCGCCAAATTGTTAGGAATTAAATGAGGATTTCAAAAATATCAATAACTCAAAATCGAAAAATGCCGCGAAGAAGTCCCTATTTCCTTTCCGCCTCACATATAATGATTAGATGATTAAATAATATTAACATAAAACAATTAAAGTTAACCTAATTTTAATCAGAAACATTTTTTAATCATTAACGATTTCAATTGATCACAAGTAGGAAAACTCTGAAGTAGAATTTGTTTTATTAATTTATTCCAATATCAGTTAAAACAAATTATGACAAACATTTTTATCTTCAAGCAATAGTTCATAAAATAATGTTGTTTTTTTTTCTTTAAATATAATTGCATCTACTTCCTTTACTCATTTAATGTCAATAAAAATACGCGTATTAAACGTTATTACGTAAACAGCTTTCACGTTTATCGATAGCAATGATTCACTTGTATGATCTTTATTTTCTGGAAAATAAGCTACTATAAAATGAAATTGTAAAATTTTTTATTGAATAGCTTTTGTTAGTAAAACAAATTTGAGTAATTATTGAATAAAATTAATTTTTAAGATCCTTCCTATACGCAAAAATATATAAGGTTAAAATTGTGGTGTTTTAATTAAATCTAAATAAAATTTCAGATTATTAATAAGTATAATTTATCAACTAAAAAATATAAAATTAATTGTTATTTTATTTCTTAAATAAAATATATATATATATATATATATATATAAATACCAGTAAATCACTGCAATAAAATTATTAATAAATCATTAATCGACTTTGTACAGTAAAGCTTCAATGAACATTAAATAAATATCAAAGTTAAAATATAAATTAAAATCTTTTGAGTGAGTCTTAATACAGTTCCAAGGGTGGATAAGCGTGAAAAAATTACCCTCTGAACCCTTAACGTTACCAAACTCAACAGATGTTTGTTTAAGTGGCCGTGCACTTGGAATACTACCAAATTACCACCTCTTACAAGTAAAACATTGCTGTAGCTAACCGCATTCACTACTGCATAATTACCAGGATTTCCTCTCCAAAATATTTTTTGGCATTCGAACCATCACTAAATTATCTGTTCCTGAACCCCTGCTTTACATTATATATAAAGCAAATCTATACTCCAATCCAGCAGGTCAACGCTATGAAGTAAAAATGGGTATATTTTGATATGTTAGGCGACTATATTGTACTTGAAATGTTTTAAAAATTACCTTTGTTTTAAAAAGTAATTTTTTTACAATTTTAATTAACAAAGTTAGGGATTATTCGTTTTAACAGCTATTCCCTTGATTTTTAACGAATAATCGAGGAACAGTTTAGCTTCAGAATGGAAAATTTTTTAACAATTTTCTTAATCAGTTTCCTCTTAAAATATAAAGGTGAGAAGTTAGTAGTTCCTTGATTAAAAAGTTATCTTTATTCATTATTGACGCTTATGTAACAGAATAAAATCTTTAGTCCTTTTCTTATTTTTTTGGTTTAAACTGACTAATAAGCAGACATAATATTATATGCAGTATATTTATATATTATTTACAGTAAGGTAAATGCAGTTAGCATAATAACCAGTTATATTACAACCACAATAATTAATTAAGTAGAAAAGTAAATGTACAAAATATGGAATAACTATTGGAATAAACGTATGCTATTTTTTGAAGCATATTATAATTTCCTAGTATATTTTTAATAATAAACTAATATTATACATCAATATATTTTATAAATTTACATTACAGAATATTATATAACATTTACAATTGCCTACTGTACTAATTTTGTGCTCTTGTGTTATAGATAAAAAAATACATTTAAGTTTATGGTATTGATATTGTCTCTTGCTAAGCAGCAGACAATTGTATAAGACACAGTTTTATATATATATATATATATATATGTGTGTGTGTGTGTGTGTGTGTGTGTGTGTGTGTGTGTGTGTGTGTGTGTGTGTGTGTGTGTGTGTGTGTGTGTGTGTGTGTGTGTGTGTATGTATAAAAGAAAAAAAATTATAATATATCTACAGTACATACGATATGAAGGCCTTATAATAGACCACTCATGCTAGTTTTGAAATATTTACTACTGGATTGTAATATAATTTGATTAAATAGTGCACATTATTTATAACTTTAATAAATCATATGAACAGGGTACATTTCTTATAAGAATATTTTATTTTAATTGTTTTAATCTATTAGCTGAAATGTTGTGAAACAACTACAATAACTTCTGGAGCGTCTTAGCTAAGTGGCTAAGGCAGTGGCATATTACCCAAGCCGTCGAGGTTTGATTCCTGTCACCACTAACAGTTTTTTCCTGTCGCTCCCTGTGGTTCGGAAGTCAAAGTTAAGCCGTTGGTCAACAGGTTATAATTGTTAGAAAGGGATAGTTAGCCCTAACTATAAAGTAAGACGATCTTTAACTACAACTTTATATCAAGCAACAAACAACAGAAATTAGGCAACCTCCTTTGCTACAGGAAACATAAATCCTTTTGAGTGACCACTGAACTAATGATTCTGTGAGAATTTTCAGGAAGCCCATCTCTTTAATGCTTGTCTACAAAAAGAGAAGGCCTTTTTATAAACAATATGAAAAGTAATGTTTTTTATCTCTCTTGTCCTTCAAACGTCTTTATATAATATTTTTTACATATCTTTTCTCACTAAACAATAATAAGAATTTAAACCTTGTTTAATTATCCAGATATAATTGATAATTGATCCCAATCGTATTTAATTTTAAAAGTAACATAACATCTTAATTTATACACCTTTTTCTGTACTGTGAATATAATATTAAATCACAGTGTACGTTTTACTAAAAATATTCAATATTTTATTCCTGATTATTTTCTGTACTTTAGTTACATAAATACCTTAAAATACTTTACTATTTTGCTGTATAGTTCTTGGATACATCTTTTCCCAGAATAATCTTGAATAATTTATTCATATATGATTAGTCCACGAACTTTTAGGTTCTGTTTCAGAGAGTTAAAGAAAATTATTTAATTATCAATATATTTATTTGAACATCATCGAATTTTTATACAGTGTAATTCAAAAGTCAGTTAACCGAGGATTAATTAACATATAGTTCGGGGAAATAATTTAATAATATGTTCAATTTTTAACCACATGTTTAAATTAAGCTGTAATTCAATCACGAAATCAGCTGATATTAACTATATACGGCCAAAATATAGTTAATAATGGAAAATTATCAGAATTTTTGAAAAACAAATTTGAAAGAACTGTTTGTTGTAATACTAAAATCTATTATAGTAATTTTATATCAGTGACAATACATTAAATACCATTTTTGAATTAGGATTGTTCCGTTCCACTTATGAATTGAAATTACAGTGCAGTATTGATTTGGAGGTGACATAACACCTCGTAAACACTTCTTAATAAATTTTTAAGTAGTTTAAACTCAGTGTACATAGTTATTTTTCCATTATAAAAAGGTATGAAACATGTGTCTCTCGATTGCTGTTGAGGTACATGAGTTCATATGTAACAAATATCAAATGTGGGTTCATGAAAGGATAAAGATGAAAACAAATGTGGTAATAGATGTATTAAAGCATATTCTTTTTGTCCAAAGTATACAAATCCAAATAAACATAAACCTTAATAAGCTTTTACAAATAGTCTACTTCGTGTTTATAAGTAAAAAACTATCACTTTTATGAAACGTATATAAATGATGATTTTTTTTATATTTTTATATGTATATTTTTTTCGCAGCTCATAAGAATGGTGATGGAAAAGTGCCAAAAAACGAAAAGCAATATAAACACTTTTTTTATAAGTAAAGTAGAATATGTCGTAATACTTTGTCAAATATTCATTAATACAATTAATTTGTAGCTGTTTTACTAACCTTAGAAAATATCAATAGATCAAGTAAAATGTTAGTATAATGAAGGGTTTTATCTAATTTTTACATTATGTAATCTAAATGTCCTTACATCTAATCTTAATCTGATATGGAACATATTACATCAACGCCTATCTCAAGGACTCGTTATGTAAAGTATTTCTCTTGTACATTATAAAAAATGCACACTCAGTATGAGAAGGGAGATATTTTTACTACAATCATTTTAACTATAACCGTTATTAAAACAAAGATTTTTTTACTATAACGCATTAAATATTATGTAATATGTATTAGATATTTTATTGAAAGTTTGAATTAAAGGTAAAGTTAATATTTCATTTCAATCTCTGTATTTGATATACGGACTATTATCTTCCTAATAACTTATTTCGTAGTGTTGTGGACACACAACAACATTGCGAAATCAATATATTTTTAGCTAGAAGATAAAAATAGGTAGTATTTTACGCATTGAAAGTACACTTTATTTGAGTTTATAAGATTGTAATTGGCAACTTACAAAATATTTAGTTACATTCAGCTAGATCACGATATAAGTTGAACATTATATCAATAGTATGTTTACCACAGTAATCAAATACATGAATGTGTACTACCTAAATGTACTATAAAATTATGAAAATGCTTCACACTCAAGCTATGAATAGATTAGTTAGTAAAATACGGTAATTAATATTAATAAATAATATTTTGATCCTTGTAACATTTAAAATAAAATATATTTTTTCATCAAGTGTAGTTTTATTTAATTTGTATTCATTCACAATAAACAAAATATTTAATAAAATACAAATATTCATATACTACAATAAATTATTTAGTTTAGTACAAATTCATTGCTACATTTACACATGACAACGTGACTTGATTTTTTTTCTTATTTGATAATTTCATACATTAATTAAAAATCAAACAAAATTTTATATCGGTGAAACGTTTTCGCACCAAATTATTGTTTGGATTCTAGATATATTCTAGTATTAATAGCCAACGAGTAATGTACACCATCACTATACACCAAATGGTTAGATAACGCGTACAAATCGGATATCTTAATGAAATTACGCTGAACAATTTATTTATAAAATTACAATTTAAGGCAAAGAAAAAAACAGTTACAACCAAAAATTACTAAAGAAAAAAAATTACTTATACAACCAATCCAAAAACTGGTATTGTCTATGAAACCACACGGAATGAATATCACTAAAATAGTTAAGAATTTGTAGTACAAGTTGAATTGGAGCCGATATCTTCACTCGCGTGCCTGAGCACCCCAGGTAAAGTGTAGGGGTTTACATTTATATGTGTAACCAATTGGATATTAAGTGTGTCTATCAATTAGATTAGAATGCGTGTGCAAGTTACGAAGTATCGTCAGTCTATTTTGTGAATTTACATTCATGTAAAACAAATTATGAAAATATATAAAAAACATAAAATATTTGTTTGTATTTCACACTACATATTGTAAGAAATACAAGCGTTTAAGTCATTTGGTCTATCTTATGAACGACTAATATTGTAGCTAACTAAAAACTTGTTAACTAATTTATCTAATATAAATGGTAGGTTTAAAAATTAGAAAGTTCTAAAATAAACTCGACACTACGTGAGCATAACGAGAGACGGTGTTAGCACGCTAAGAGTATAGGGGTGTCTCTTAAAATATTGTTACCATGCATTCAAAATAAAAAAAATTTTTAACAATTTCAAACATTACAATCCAAACTGCATTCCCAAACTTGACTACGGGAAAAAATTAAACTATTACAATATTCAATATTAATGCTGGAATATGCCAAAAAGAGAATATTATTTGCATTTGTTTTGTGCTTTGATGACACAATAAATTCCTGATTGAATAAAACATAATTTTAAAGAGCTATTTCCAGAATAAAGTGAGCTTCTGAAAATGTCTTCTTAAAGACGAAATAAATTTAAGGAGAAATAAGTTATCTTTCCTTTTAAACCTTTGTCATCTGGGTAAAAAGGCTTTAACATTTCTTGAATTGGCTGTAGTTTACATTTATTTGGTTTGTATAAAAGGCGGTTTATTTTCCTTTATACTTTATGTTTAATTATGTGTTAATTAATGGTTAATCTATTACATAAATGTAGGTGTATCAATTATTTATTTAAATATTAATTCCTCTCCATTGTTCATATTTACATATAAACTTGTACAACATTCCTATTATAGTATTAATACATTTTAATTACAATAACATAGTATAATATTGTTTTATATTCATAGAATAACTTACTGTTTATCCATTTTTTAAACTTTTTTGGGCTTTCTACAACAATTAATTCTGAGAGCTATGTTACATACTACGAAAAACTGTCAATATTGTCTTTTAATAGTAACCAAATTAAGACAGTCCAAAATAAAATGGTTTTTACTTTATACCATAAAATCTAAGTAGAATAGTCGTTAATGATTAGTAGGTTTAAAAAACATCTAATGTTGATCAATGATAGAAAATAACGAAAAATTATTTTTAAAACTAACGACTATAATTAATACACAATTATTTAACATTGTTGATGTATTGATTGTAATAGATTGGATTAAGGATAAGAGGACTAACAGTTATTTTTAATGAATCTCCGGAATTAACAAATATATTTATTAGACAATGTAAAAATAATTGTAACCTGCTCTCCAATTACTAAGATACTTGTCCATCAGGGTTGTTCTTAAATATATATTATTTAAACCACTGGTAATAAACCCGGGCTAATAACACCATATTATTTCAGGGTCAACTAAAAAACACAGTGGTTTAACCGTTCCAATAAATTGCACACACTTAAGTGGTATTTTTCCACCCACATACCAATACACGTACAATGGTATTGACTCACATACCCTTATACGTGCAGTGGTATTATCCTCCACCCTTACACGTGCAGTGGTATTGACCAATCCATTCATACACGTGCAGTGGTATTGACCCATCCACCCTACACGTGCAGTGGTATTGACTCATCCACTCTTACACGTGCAGTGATATTGACTCATCCACTCTCCCATACACTTACGTGGTATTGATCCACTCGTCTTTCCATATACTTACAGTAGTATTAAAAGTGACTCGCTTTTTTCGTTGGGGGCTTCGCCCCCAAACCCCGTTTGGGTTCAGGCTAATTCGTTGAATATAAAAAGTTCACTGCTGATAATATTTTCCGTTAAAATGTTATTTATTTAACAGGAGAAATGTTTATTTAAAAAAAATCATGGTTTCTATATATTGTATACAAAATTTATTTAAAAAAAATCATGGTTTTTATACGGAAAAAGTGATAGTAAAAAAAAGTAATAGTGCATTAATAAAAAAAAAAAAAAAAAAAAAAAAAAAAAAAAAAAACATACGGAAAAAGTCATTTTAAAAGTAAGCTGTCATTTTAATTGATTTCAGTTGTCTGTTAGTTAACCATTCGATCAACTTAAGCATGGTCCATCCAGTCTCGCTATGGGGAGGCCGGCAAACGTAGAGACCCATTTAAAAAATATTTAAATCCTCAAAAAGTATTGTTTGACAGGTTAATTTACTTATTAATAGTATGTGTGTTTGCCTGTTAGTTAACCATTCGTTCAGTGAATGAATGGAATATCCAGTCTCGCCACGGGGAGGCCGGAAAACGTAGAGACCATATTTACAATAGCTAAAATGTTGGAGAGTTTTATTTTAGGCAGGACCCCTTGCCTACTGCCTAGTATTTACAATAGCTAAAATGTTGGGGAGTTTTATTTTAGGCAGGCCCCCTTGCCTACTGCCTGGTAAAGTACATTTTCGGGTTCGGTCATCTTACGACGGGGAATTTTTTAAACCAGACCCCCTAGCTTACTGCCAATGACACAATCGGCGTTATAGAAGAAGGTCACCGTACACAATGTTTTTTGCGTAGGCGACCCCTTCAACGACTCTTCCAGGTTGGACAAGGACTACGATATGAGTAGGGCTTCTCACTCTGCTGAGAAGGACGTACAGCTGGCCATGGGTGAAGCAGTCCGTGCGAAGATCGACTCCGACGTACTCAATTGTTGGCCTTGGCTTTTGTGGCCAGTCATTGAGTACGCTAACATAAGGGGAAATTGTGGACGACATACACGAATCGGCGAACCTTCGGCCAACGCAAACCTAAAGGTGATTCGAGGAATACCGAATTGTTGCGTGCCTCCGGGAAGTCTGACAGTGATTAGCCGTTTGGTAATCGCTGTCACAATGAATTTAGTGCCGTTAACGAGTCCATCGGCAATATTCAAGTTCATGATAAGGCATACGGAGCCAACCTTAAGTCACAGGACATGATCTGGTACGCCTTTGCCAGTGGCTTGATGTAATAGCTGTACATCCACGACCATATCATCTTCGTTTTCCTTGTCCATAGTGTCAGCACTTATCAACTCATGAAGTTGGTCATCCAACGAGTTCAAGATTTGATCATTGATCTCTTTGACGTTCACGTTCATAGTTGAAAGTATCGCTCTTCTCGTACATTGATCGGGGTCACAGAGAATTTGGGGTGGAAAAACCTCACCGATCAAGTCTGTTATGGTCGTGAGATATCTTAGCCCAAGAACAGGAATAATGTCCTCACAATCACGGCCTTCTCCAAACATCTTGGATGGAATAGCTCCGTTGCCTACTCCAAGGAGGAATTTGGAGTAGTCAAGGGAGCTAGTCGTTCTATGTGGAGTCGTCAGGGAGAACACTTTAAAAAGTCGCCAAAGGTATGATGCTCGAAGTGAAACACAAGCAATATCACAAAATGTGCGAGCTTTTTCAACAACGTGTGCTATTTGCCTAGAGTCCCCTGAGCAGAGAAAGATCTTATTTCCAAATGGGACACTTGTATTCATGAGATCTCGAAGTGACCAGTCGAGGATCTCGAATATGAATCGGTGCGCCATTGGAGCCTCATCAAAGACAGTGAGCTGTGCTGCTCGGATGAGCTCTGGTCGTTGGGACCCGTTGGTAATGTTCCACACCCTCATGCCGTCACCAAGATCGAGAGGGAGCCGGAACATGCTGTGTGTGGTGGTACCACCAGCCAAGTTACCGGCAGCAATACCTGTGCTCGCCACGGCAAGACCGACGTGATGACAACTCCGTACGTACGCAAGGGTGACACGAATGAGTGAGGTTTATCCGTATCCTCCAGGCCCATCAATAAAGATTGTCCTGGAAAGATGTGTGTCATTGGGTCTTGAGAGTACCAATTGCACGTAATGTAACACTTGTCTTTGGTCGTAAGATAATTTGGGCTCCCACTCTTCAACAATTGCCCTCTGAAAGCTTTCTCCGAAGTTAAGCAACTCTCTACCCAACTCAGTCGTGTCATCTTCTACATATGGCAGGCCATGGTCAGTCAGACTTGATCCCTGTCTGTGGAGGCTGCGATCAATATCTATCAATGACAGTTTTACTGCCAATTCAGGATCTGAAGGGTTCCGCTCTAAGTGATCCTCACAAAGTGAGTTCTTGAAAGAGTTCCACAACAGTGCCGCTGGAGCTCCCATATTACAAAGGAGAAAAAAGAAGGATCTGAGTCTTGGTCCAACCATGAATTGAGAGGCTTCTCGCAGTGCGTGATAGTACTCTTCTTCGTCTTGTACCAAGCCCAGCCTCCTGGCGACTTCCTGAAAAGTGCAGCAATCAGATCCGCCACGAAACAGAAGATCAGCGTAGCCGTGGCTAGGAACGGACATAAGAAGCAGTCTTAGATAATAGAGTTCACCTCAGTTAGGTGAGACCCACAACAGTCTGCATACATTTTGTCCCCGGTGGCGAGCTGTGATGAAATGCTGTCTATCTGGATGGTTGTACACTGTCCCTGACGTTGGTTTTTTTTTGTATGGACAATAAAGTTTTCATAAAATGACTGGTATGTCAGGTTAGGGAAAATGGGATCTTGAGGTCTATTGAAGTATACGATAAGCTTGGAACTAAGTTTAGCGGTTGCATCTGCCAACTGGCCTGGCCTGAAAATGACTAACTGTTTACCTTCAAGGTGTACAGGCAGACAGTCAACGCTGGGCTCTAGCTTTGAAATTGGAAAGTCTGAGACGCCAGCATGCATTGCTAGCACCAATCATTCTCTTCGTCACGTAATGCTCAACCTCATCTTCCTGTTTACCGAAAGGTGTAACAGTTACATTCTAAAGAGAACCACCCTTCATGAGATATTTGAAAAGGTATTTGATTACGCGACGAGTAGACGCAAGTTCCAAGTTTATGTGTGCCTCATATTTTAATAAAAGTGTGGCATTGTACGGTACAACCCACCCATTATGAACAACAATAGTCTTTCTTCTTGATATTATGTTCCCCTTATTATTGTAATCTCGCCTGTAAAGGACAAACCCCCTTTCTTCTACATGTGTACGTCGGCAAGCAGGCTTTGGGAAAAACTTTGTACAACAACCTTTGGCAGAGTCCCAGCACAAGAAGTCGGTGCGATAATCTGTTCCACAGGGTCCGTGAACCATATGTCTCAGCACCAACTCCCTGAGCCTACCACCGACTTCTTCTTCCGAGGGAATATCTGCCCGAATAACAGAATCAATGTCGGATCCCTGAACTGGACCACCTCCGTCGATCTTGAACACAATATGAGCATGAGGTAATCCCCTCATTTGCATCTCTATGACTTAGACGATATAAGCTAGGCAGCCGAACATTGCTCCACTACGAAGATCTCAGAGAAGCTCGAGAAGTTTTATGTGGAAGACTCTGCAGGCCATAGAAGGGTCACTTCGGCCAGTACCATAGGGGCAAGCTTTCTTGTTTTCCTCCCATGTTGCAATATACATGGGATGTTATGTTGCAAGGCTCACTGTGTGACAGTACCTTGTGAGTCATGCAGCAAGTTATGCAGGATTCTAACTTGCTGCATGACTCACAAGGTACTGTCACACAGTGAGCTACAGTACTTAAGCGAAAGGCTAGTGTACCGGGAAGAGGTCTCGCAGCGTAGTATACGCCATGCAAATTTGCTCAATTTCCCTAAGGTCCGTTTAGAAGTTGGGAGACGGAGTTTTTCTTATTTCGGCCCTAAGTTGTACAATGGCCTCCCCCCAGCCATCAAATCATGTACTATACGCTCATTTAAGAGTAAAATTAAAGAGCTTTTAGTAGCCCAATAGTATATTGTAATTTTAAGTCTTTGTGTTTCTTTGTACAACTATATATATATATTATACCTTAATCTTAACTTGCACTGTTCTTAGTTTTTAATATTTATTTCTTAGTATTAAGGCCATTGACTTGAGTTGTTCTGTAAAACAGTTATGTACTGAGAAACGCTTGTAAATAAAGGCATTTTTATTATTTATTATTTATACGTGGTCAAGAAGAAAGTAGATGAGCCCAGACGAGACACAAGGGCCATTGCATTTTCGTAATGAACCTTCATGTACCTGGGCCCAACGGTAAATGAACTTGGGAGGTAGATCTTTCCAGCTTGCAACCCTCCTTCGCCTTATACAGTATCGTCACGATTTATGTCATCAATCACCTTTCTTCCTGTTTTCCTATCCTGTTGAAAATTGAGTAATTCGTTCAATGGCCCTACTCGCACGGAATTTTTAGCAGCAGCTTTTAATTGGCATAACTTAATGTAACGTAGCCGCTCCTCGTCGTACCTCGCAAACATTTCTACCTGCCAAGCCTGTGATAGCCAGCCATAGTGAGAAAATTGTGGCTCAGAAAGCAAGAGGCAACGCGAGTAATTGTACTGAGACAGCTTGTTTCCATTATTGTCTAGGATGCCGATATGCCAGCCCAAATTGCCTTGCAGATAGAGCAATGGATATTGAAATAGTTCCATCAAAGGATCAAACAGATCGATAGAAGATGGCCGTGTAGAACCCTTCTTCCATACAGTCAACTTCCGGGGATCATTGACGGAATCCTCAGTACTGAGAACAGCGTGCACTTCCACGCCTGTTTGCCTTTCACCAAGAACAGGGCCGTGGGTAGATTTATTTGTAATTTCAAACTGTAAATAAGCGTTGATAGATGGCTCATTGCTAAAACGGCAAAACTCTGATTCAAACTGGACTGATTCAAAACATGAATGACTGATGGTAATTCTTCTGGAAACAAGTACCGCCCATAACCAGTACAATTCTCACTACGCAGTGTTTTGTAAATGCGATCACCACTCATAAGGATTGCATCAATTGCAGTTGTTGTAAAATGTCCACCAAGACTCTTCCATGCCAGGGCACAAGCAGAATTAGCCACACACTGAGCATTTCTACTCCATGTGAAGAGTTCATTGTTGCCCTTATGAAAGGACCCCTCGGCAACACAAAAAAAATTCTGTTGATGAGAAGTCATCGTTAAAATGAAAAATTACAATTAAAGTAAATGGAGAAGAAGAAATCGGAAACAAAAAAATAATATAAAGTCTCGAAAACAATCAGAAGAAATTCGTGATTGTTTATTAATCACAATAAAAATGTATTAAATGAAAGAAACGAGAGAATAAACCTAGAGTTTATGTTGAAAAATAGCGATGATAGAAGATTCTCTCACCATGCAGTGAAAACGATTCAGTTTTCAATAGGGCAGAAAGCCAAACAATTGAACAGTTCAGTACTGAAGGTAATTCAAGCGTGTAGAGGCCGTAGGGTGTCAGCAGACTGAGGAATGAAATGTGGCGTCATCCTTATATAACCTCGGTGGGACTTGTTTCAATCGACTGAGGACCGTTCTACCAACCCTTCTAAAAACATTTCTCGCAGACGCTTCAGTGACTCGTTTCAATTGACAAAGGCCCGGTCTACCAACTGTTCTAAAAACGTTTATCGCAGCCGCTGGAGGGTGCCTAAACTAACAAACAAATTCCGAAAATACAGCGTAAAACTATGATTGGCCTTTAGGCAACAAAAATGAGTAAAACCTGTTTTTATATATAGTTTAAATGCCCGTAAAGGTTTGTACACAATTTGAATACTTAAGTGAATAAGTGAGTACCGTAACATATTTTTGACAAAATCAACTTTACCTACTTTTTGTGAGGAAATGTATTATATATATAAAGCATTTAAGTATATAATTTAAATATTCAATTAGATGTTGTCCAAACTAAATATTACAAATTCAGTATAAAAAAACTTCAACTCTGCAAACAGGTCGGCGTTTTCAAGTCAACCATTGTGATTTTTTCTAGGTTATGAAAAGTTACAAATCAAATTTTATAGCAGTTTTCGTAACAAAGTAGTAAAGTTAAATAGTGTGTACGGGTTTTAGGTTCTTAAATTATCGTAATACAGCAATAAAATATGAAAAACCTAACAAAAATAGAATTTTTTAAACGAAAAGAGAAATTTGATGATTTTTGCATAGTTAATATCAGAAATACCAAAAAATTACTTCTTAACAAAATTTTAGGAAATTTAATTACAAATCTGAAGTATTCTGTCAGCAATTCAAAATTCCCATCCGCCGTTTTAGATGATAACGGGTGATTATCCGTTGATCACAGGGGGCTTCCAATATGATCTGGGGGGGAGGGGTTCTATCTAAGATGATCATAAGAAATTACCTTAGTTTTTTATTGGTTACTATCTAAGTTGATAATGGAGGCAAAAACTCAAATTTATAAACTTTTTGTGAGGAAACGATTGAATATACCACACAAAGTTTATGACACAGTTCGTACAGAATCGAATTGTTAGTTTGAATATTTCATTGGGTGTTATCTACCTAATTATTACAGATTCTGTAAAACAAAAATCTCAACTGTGCAAATAGGTAAGCGTATTTTCGTCAGCTATTATGCATTTTTTTTTTTTTTTTTTTATGAAAAGTGCAGAATACAATTGTATAGCATTTTAGTAACAGGAAATGTGAGGGTAAATAGTATGTAAGGTTGTAGATTTCTGGCTTCTTTTAATCATGACGAAATAGGATGATATCTTCCAAAAAAATCACTTGTTTTCGACAAAACTTAACTTTACTGACTTTTTACGAGGAAACTATAGCATGTACCACAAAAATGTACATAAAATTTTTTGTACAGCATCTAACTTTTAGGTTGAAGGTTTCATTAGACACTATCTAAACTAAATGTTACAGCTTCAGTGAAACAAAAATTTCAAATCTGCAAACAGTACAGCAATTTCGCGTCAGCCATTTTGAATTTTTTCTAGGTTATAAAAAGTGAAAAATCAAAGTTTATAGCAGTTTGATAACAAAGTTCTTATCGTAAATAACGTGTAGGGTTTTAACATTTTAGCTCCTTTAAATCATGCTTAAATGGGAGGAGCTATTCCAAAAAATCACATGTTTTCGAAAAAAACTCAAGTTTACCGACATTTTCTGAGGAAACTATTGTATATAGCACAAAAACATACAGGGCACTTTTTGTGCAGAATTTTATTGTAAATTTGAATATATCATTTGGTGTTAAATAAACTAAAAATTAAAGTTTCAGTAAAACAAAAATCTCAACTCTGCATAAAGATAAAATTTTCACGTCAGCCATTTTGGATTTTTTCTATGTTATGGACAGTGCAAAATCGAATTTATTACTAGTTTTGATAACAAATTAGTAAACTTAAGTAGTGTGTAGGGGTTTAAGTCCTTAAATTATCGTAATTATGCAGTAAAATACGAAAAACACAAAAAAAAAATAAATTTTTTGAACGAAATGTGAAAATTAACAATTTTTTGCGTAGTTATTATCAAAAATACAAAAAAAGTTATATGACTGAAATTGTATGAAATTTAATTACAAATCTGGAGTATGCTGTCAGATTTGTTCTACAACCAACGGTTTGCCCACAATTAAGCCGTTAGTAAAACTCTGCACACAATTCAAATTTCCCGTCCGCCATTTTGACTTTTTTGGAGGGTTAAAATTAAAAACTTTTAACTTTCGGAATTTTTCCGTCAATTTCTCGGCAAAAGCTACAAGTGTGCCAAATTTCAAGTTCTAGCTCATCTGGAAGTGGGTTAGAATTTGTATACGTGAGTGAGTGAGTGAGTTACACATGCGGCTATATAGATATTAGATTCATTGCGACCACCTTCGTAAAATCATTACTGTGCCCATCGAGAGTGGGTGCGAAGGCACCGGACCCAGCAGGATACAGAAAAACACAAATTACGTCCATTTTCTTAAAAGAAGCATTTAAATAATTGATTTTGTAGCAAAACAAAACATTTAATATAGGAAAAGAAATAGTTCCTCATTTTAGGGTTAAATCAATTTTTTACGCCTAACTAAAACATAAAATATAAGTATTAAAAAATAACAATTTTAGAAATATTTAATAACTAACAAGAATAAATAAAAACACAATAAGCATCTGAAAACAAAAGGATATACAACAAACTAAAAGTGAATAAATTCTGCACATAAAAATAACACAAATAATAAACAAAATAATTTAAAGGCAGCATAAAATATGGGGCCTCGGGAACGCAAAAGGTAATTCCGAAGAAAGGCCAATTTAGAAAAGAAAAAAACTAAAAAAAAAATGGTTCAAGTTATTAATTTCACTGAGTCCTGTGAGCCAGGCAGGGCGGTAACTATTTAAAACGGATTTATTACAAGCCCCTGAGAATCCCATTGAAAATATTGCCCTATAAAAAAAAAAAAAATAAAAAAAAAAAAATAAATAAATAAACTAAAACTAAACAAATTTAAATAAATCTATAAAAGATAAACTCCTCCAAAAAAATGTTCTCCCCCTACGCTGAGAATGCCCCAACGTCCCCTAAAACTTAAATTACCACCCGCCCCCCACTGTTCTTAGTCTCTCAGAAAACAATAATTATATTTCTTATTTTTTCTGGCTACTCTTCTTTAGGCCTTTAAGAATATTTTTTTGTATCTCTTTTTACATAACTTAACAACAACATTTGATGCCCCGAAGGGAAGAGAACAATATAGGTTGAAGACATTTGCATGATGGATATTGTGTTTCTTGTTTCGCAAACCAATAACAAAACAAAATATAAAATAATAAATACAATTAAATAACAATAACAATTACCAACGAATAAAACTTTCAAAATATAGACTAGACATGTCTAAAGTGACAGTTAACATAAGAAACAGGGTTTTTTTAAATTACAAATTAGATAAATATAAGACAACAAATCATTAAATAACAACTTTAAATAATATTAACATTACAAGTAAACTTAAACACAGTAAAAAAAATATTTTAAATGGGCAGCCATGTGACAGCCCAAGCTATCTACAGAACAAAATGAAATAAGAAAAACGGGCCACGTCAGACGATCACGAACAGGAAACACGGAACAACGTAAAGAAACACAGAGACACAAACGAAAGCCACATAGGGAAAGGCGGCTATCCCATAGGCAACCTGACTCTGTGGTATGATACACTCATACAGTATTTTACCTTGTGAAAATTAGGTAGCAGGCATGTGTTTGTCAATATAATGTTTTTATTTCATGAGTATAATCATGAATAAATTATCTGGGTGGGCTTTATTTAAAATGTGAAGCGGCTTTAGAATGCCTTAAAACATAAAAAATACATTTGTCCTTACGTTCTAGCTTCTGGCTTCAATTTGTGGCTTTTGAACCTACGCAGCCCACTTTTCGTTAATATCGGAATAGATTTTTTCGGACAGAAGAAATATTCACTTAGAAACGAAAAAACAATTACAGACTAATTCTTTATGAATTTACATTTTATGATTATTTATTTCAGTTTGAATTTATTTTTACGTTTTCTCATCATGATAGTATAAGATTTCATCAATATAGTTAACAATTTTTTAATTACACTTTTGTTATTCATTTAAATTTTGGTGTTAAAATTCATTCTATTACACAAAAGGGTTTTTATATTTTTACTTAGTTATTTAAATTTTATTTAGTTTATACAAACGAGTATCCAAGGTCTATCCAGGCAGTTCAGGTGATGGTTGTTTTAGGAGACTGGATGAAAGAGGCAATAGACGTAATGGTGTTGAGAGATATAGTAGGAGTGGGGAGGGGTTTTATCACAGTGTGGGCTGTAATGCGTTACATATTTCATAGTTGATGTGGTACATTTCTCACCCTCCCACCTTTACATAAACCGATGATTTTTTGTTTATTTGCAGAGTATGTGAGAAACATAAAGCATGTATTGTAGGGGTGACGAAACTAACAAGTTGATAGAACGATAGTTGTGCATTATTTTCATAAAATAAAGGATTTATAATACTATTGAAATTACCTTTTTGTAAAGTAATGGAAGTTGGCCGAAGTGATGCAGTGCTGTAACCCAGCTACTTGAGGAAAAAGTGTCTTGGAATTTGTAAGCATTAGGTTATTTTCTCAGTCATCGTAATGTTGGCCCGGCGTCCACTTAATGTTTGCTATCACATGGACACTACAAGAAGAGCCTATGGTTTCAATGTTGGGTGGTACCAGGATCCGGTGGTTTAGTATGGTTGAACACAGAGTATCAAGCGTGCAAATTAGCTGAAAATCAGACTAATACTATCCGGTTCAGATTCCACGTAAATCTTTGTCCCTTAATTTCTCTTGCTATTAATTGGGTTATTATTAAATTACTCTTTCAACGTACTAGTTGAACTCAGTTGTTAAGGCTACACAAGGCATCTACACTACACATACACTGGTGTAGTCATTCATATCCACCATAAATAGTCACGAGTTTGTTTTGACGTCCCGTATATGAATATTATGAACAAATAGTTATGATTAAATAATAAAACTATAAGATAATTGAAATATTATTATCATTTATTCTTAGTTTTATGCAAAAAAATTGGTTTCTGGTTTGATACTGCAGGGTTAAAGAAACAAATAGACTGTGATAGATTATTTGACTCCCAAGTCAAATACATAACACTATACAGAACTATTAGTGAATGGCATAAAGCCATAGTCACGTAAGGTCTGCAGTATATTACATAATTATATTTTGAACAGTTTGAGATTGAGTAAAAAATAATATACATATATAAGTTAGACTTCCTAGACCAAGTACTAAATCCTCAGTAATTTTTAGTCAAAAACTACATATAAGTATAAATCCATTTGATGCTGTAGTTTCTAAGATGCATCTTGATTCAACTGTAAAACATAGTTAAAAAGAGTAATGATATTCTATTATATAAATATCTTGAATAAAAACAAAAAATGCTTTTATTAACTTGCTCAAGCCATATAATATGTATAAAATCTATATACATGAATAAAACCAAATAATAAACATTGTTTTATCAGGACAAAAAGAATAATATTTGTTATAAAAATATTAAAGTAATCCGAATTCACTTGTTATCTCCAATCTAAACGTTTCAGTAACGAATTCTCATTTAAGCTTCTACAAAATTAACATTTGACATTAGTTTATAACAATATACACTTCTATAACTAGAATAAGTTAAAATTCCACTTATTATTGAACAAGTACGATACAGAAAGTTTTTTTTTTTTTTAATTTTGGTGCCATATAGACCTTTTTTAAAGTTTGTGTACTATAAAACTTGAAATGGGGAACAATCCTTTAATGGGAATAAAAAATATGTATGAATATTTTTTTTAATAACTAGGATTTTCCAATATGGCAGCCAACTTAATTTTTTCTCATAAAACACAAACTATTTTGCGTGGTTTCAGATATAAATATAATTTAAGACCGTTATATATTTAGGTGTTTTTTTTTTTTTTTTTTTTTTAACCCAACCGTGTCCGAGTAATATAGAGTTCAGTATTTTAATATAATATAGGTAGGCCTATCTGTAAAAATTGGGCTGGTATAATATTATTAAAATTTTCGGATTTTAATTAGAATTGTGCCATTATTGGAACAAAAATAATCATTAACTGAAAAAATTTCAGTCTGTCATAAAATAATGCTGTCTTTGCAAGTTAATTACCTGGAACATTAAATTTCTATGGTTTTGTTGTTTTTGTGAGCATTTTGCTTTGTAGTTTATAAACAATGACAAACTATTCATTGTTTAAAGTAAAAAAACTATTTTCTAAGTAACATAAACTGTATTTCAGCAAGTATCGTATAACGTCAGGTTTGCCAGTAGAAATGTATTTGGGGTCTGTTTCAGAAGAGGACCCCCACGCTTGAAAAATTTACTATAACCTAACCTAACCTAACCTAACCTAACCTAACCTAACGTAACCTAACCTAACCTAACCTAACCTAACCTAACCTAACCTAACCAAGCGTGGGGGTCCTCTTCTGAAACAGACCCTGTATTTGAACCAAATTTAGTAGTTAAAAGCTGTTTACGAAATTGTGTAAATTGTATCATTTTTATACAGTTATTTTATAAATAAATATATTAATTTGGACCCTTTTTGTAAATTTACTACCACTAATATTTTCGTTAGTTCACTACTACTATATGTTTTATCACAATTACGGTTAGGATAGGTTAGGCTAGGTAGCTACTAAAGTTGATAACACACTGGTAAGTCCAATTGTTGGCTTACCACCGAATGCGATCCGTATGTAAGTTTGTGGAAAGCGATAAGATAAGGCCAGCGATATTGGATTCCTATGGGATAAGGAATACCACAATAGACGTATAAATAATTTTGGAACAGTTTTTAGAGCAAAACAATAGTTATCAAGTGGTATTGGATTAACGGACACAAATAAGCAGTGATAGTTAATTAACGGAAAAGATCCGATAATTGTATATATTTATTTCAAAGATTATGTGGTCACATCAACATGATAAGACTGTAATTGTACTTAGTACCCAATAAGTTACTAGGCAGCTGTCAATGTTGTCAGAGTTTACGTTAATTAACTACCAAACTCTGTCAGTTAATTGTTTGTAAGCTTAGACATGAGACACCTCGCCCTTTATTTCAGCACTTGGTTGTAATTACATCACGTTACAAAGCCTTACATCACAAACAGGACGCAGTCATGATGGTTACCAATTACAGGACAGATTGTACAAAACTAGCATCCGAAAAACAACAATATGTGTGAATATAAATTATATAAAATATAGTTCTTATTTTAACAAGTGTGATAGTTTCATTAAGTTTAAGTTCAATGCCAGTTACTGTTTCACGTGTAAGGCACATTATGTTACAATTTACATTTTTCAAACATCCCAGTATACTTCATACATATAATCAATTTATATTATATGCTAATAACACTTGGGACTGATATTTTGTATCAATAAGATTTAAAAATTCACCCCATCAATATTATTGATTTTAGATGGTTTTGTTAAACACATATAATTTGATAAATAATCAACAAATATATACTTATAGACTAGATAGTGAAGAGAAAGCTTAATATGTACTTTTCAATGTTTTTTATTATTATATAGACAGGCTGATGACCTTTTTAGCTCCACCCTGCCTATTCCTCTATTTATCTGAGCTGGAAACCTATTCAGATATACTAAGAGGTCGAACCAGTACAACACAAGGTAAACATTGCTGAGAAATACTTCCAGTCCTAGCCTGATGGTAGCCTGCGTTATCTGCAACTAAGGATCAACGTCGTGATGATGAGACATCTCATCTCTTACTAAATATTCTTTAAATAATACAATTATCAGACTTGATAAATATATTGGTTGGTTCTAAGTATATTTATTAGTAGACCCGTTTGAAAAATCCTCGTATTATGCTGTGCTTACATCCCGTAAAGTAATTATGATTCCAAGGATTGAATTTTTTTTAAATATACTAATTAGATAGGCTGAGAGCCCTGAGTCATTATGTTCATTCACAAGATAGTAACGAGTATGTGGAGATGATGTATCACATAAAGGGCAGTAAAATGTTTCATGAATACCTAAACTGTGCTGTTATTACTGTCTCAGTCTATAGACATGACACACGAACTTTTTAAAAGCTTTTCAAACTGTTCAGGCAAAATTTATTTTTTAATTAAACCTGCAAATCATCCTAAAGGAATGAATTTGTTGAGGGAAATTTTAAGTTTAAACTTTAACGGATATAAGGCAACATAAAGTAGCCTTTCTAGGTACGTAACTTATTAAGAAACTATGCTTTACATTTTATTAATTTTTTAAAATATAAATAAATATTTGAGACTAAATATAATAAGCAACCTAGCAAAAATAACACTAAACATTATTTTGTTACATATGACCTCTGAATAAATTATCAGTAGACACGTTAGGTTAGGTTAGGTTTGGCAGAGTATATTAATTATGTATAAAAAAGTCTTTGCTTGAGTTTACTATAAATGAAGAAGTAATGTAATTTTGTACAAATTACGGGGTAGGCAGGTGGAGACTGTAACGGAGAGAGGGGAAGCACTTCTAGCGATAGTTACTTGAAATCTTGGACTAAATTATTTGGAGTGCTGAACTGGGCACTTCGATGAACCACTTTAAGCATTTTGGTGGATGATAAAGTTGAAGCACTTTAAGCTGAACTTCTGAAGGATGATAAAGTTATCCAAAATTAGTGATAAAATCATTGCATTAGCAATAGTACCAATTTTATTCATAGTTTCTTTAGAACTGTTTAAGTAAATAATTAATTTAACCTATAAACTCCTAACCATATAAAATAAATTTAACTTTACTTTAGGAAATTTACTAGAAAGAACCAACTTATTTAACATTTTATTATTAGTGCAATGCTTTATTTTTACATTGAACAGTAAATAACTGTATAAATAGTATTATCCAAACTAAACATAACTCTTTTGTTTACTCAGTTTGTACGTACAAAATGTTACTAACAATAAAACAACTAATCTTTTGTTTATATGTAGTTGCGTAACTCGTTACAGTAATAAGATAACTAATTATTTACTAAATTGAACACATTTTATAACTCATTTTAAGAGCGAGACGTTGAATGTATTAATAAACTAGGGAATTTCAGTCACATAAAAATATTTGCTTCAGCCCCAGAAGATTAGAAATTGATACCTGTTAATAGAGCTAGTAATTTGTTTCTTATGATTATTTCTGAAAAAAGCTTTTATTATCTTTCTTTTTTTAATTGATGAATACATGTGATATTGTTGTAATGAAGTGTTACACTAGTAATCCTTCCAAATGTAGTTTTTTTATAGTGTGTTTCCAAACACGTACATATTTAATTCTAAGCAGTAAACTTAATTTAAGATAAATATGGTATGTATTACTAGTTAATGATTACACCCAAAAGATCGTTAAAATATCATCAGACCCTTATCCAGACATCGCCTGCTCGAGTCAACATGCTAATAAGTACTTGGGATAGTGGATGGGGGTTGTGAGCCTTTGTATCGACCAGGGGTGGGTTTTCATCTAATCTTAAAATAGTACAAGAATATATCGTGTCCACTGAGGCATATATATCTTATATAATACTTGTTCCGACACGCAAGTACAAAACTTCTGACATTGAATTTATTTAGATAAGGTCTGACATTTCGTGTTTAAGGACAACATATGATAAATAAACACAAATTAAGAAACTTTAAAGAAAATCGGATTGAATTTCAAAGTAGTAATTATTGCCATGCAGCCAATTTAGTGTATGATTGTATTTGTTAAACAGTACATATTAATGTTGAATATTTTGAAGTGATTTATAATTGGGTGACTCCTAAAAAAAGTAAGAATTAACATTGTTAATAAATCCAAAATAATTGTCCTAACCAACAGGAGCTTCACTTTTTTTAATTTAGGGTAAATTTGATAAAATAATGGCAAAATAAATAATATATAATTATAACTTTATCGCTTGTTTAAAGAATCAGAAATGTTACTTAAATAATAGTCCTCTTAAATGTACTTATTACGATTGTAATGTTTTTACGAGGTTTAAAATGTTCATGGAAAATTATTTTTTGATTGAAATGTCTTGGTAATAATATTATAGAAAAACTTAGTTAGCGATGAAAGGGAATGAACTTATGGTTTTGTCACAATATACAATGAAGTTACTTTTTTTTATTAACTATTACTAATATATGTCTAAGGGAATGATTTAGAACAGCGTTGACTTCCTTGGTTCTGCGTCTAAATATGTAAGATGTTGTTATCTGCACTAAGAAATGGTGTAAACATACTTGTGTAGTACATACTGCACTAACGAGATGGTGTATACCCACTCACATAAATGCAAGAAAAACTACAAAAACATTTGTTGTTTTATTACCAAGCATATTACATTAACAGTAAATTAATCAGATCAGTAGCTGTAATGCAAGATAATAATTTTACACAAACTACATTTACTTATCGTCATCTTAAAAAATTTATTTTAAATCAAAATGTTTTAAAGTGAAAAGTCATACTATGTTTCATTTACAGTTTCAATTGCTTTAATCTCGTCCTTTTTGCTTTATTTTTTTTATAGTGTGTTTCCAAACACGTACATATTTAATTTTGAGCAGTAAACTTAATTAAAGAAAAATATGGTATGTATTACTAGTTAATGTTTACATACCATATGCATTTAAGCTGGTTAAAGCTAAAAACAATAATACTTAAGTAAAAAAATTCAATAAAATCAAGACTAGAAGAAGCAATATGTAAATTATGGTTTTTTCAACAATTTTAATTTAGTTTAAGAGGATTCATGAAGCTGGATAAACATATATGTTTGTTAAATAATAATCAGCAAACAACATAAATACCTACATGAAAACATCAACAATGTAATTATTCATATTTTAATTTTCAATAACCACAAAGCATACAAACCCAAGCAGGAGAAGCTTAAGAAAGTATCGAATGCGTCATAAGACATGATTTACGTTTACCTTAGTACAAGAATTACTGGAAAATTTATATTTTCAAAAGAAATGTATAAACCCTCTGTAAGATTATCAAACTGCCATAATGTTTAGAAAGTAACTGGTTACATATCTCTTAAAATAATGTATTTTAAATATTGAATAGCATAATATTTCATATATTTATTTATGAATAAAATATTATATGAATTTTAAAACATACAACCCCTATCTCAGAAAGCTTAAATCAATCAAATGTTAATATCAGTATTTATTGGATTATGCTACATTATAATTAAGGATCTGATAAAGGATTAAAAATAACAATTAAGTCATTTTTTATTATAATAATAATAATACTTCATAAAAACATACAACAAAATGATGGTTTTCAAATAAAAAGGTCATGATTACGAATTTTTTAAGCGTAAACTAATAATCTAAATATCAATAATATTACATTAAATGTTTTACCGAAACGTAACGGTATACCGTAATATAATAGTAGCTTTTCCAAAGAAAACTAAGTAAGTAATGAAATCAACTGTCGGAAAGATTAATTAAGTCAGTAGTTATTTACGTCGTTTGCGTGTCTCATGATAACATTGAGCTGCAAACTTTGCAACTTTCTTGGAAGGATTTAATTTTGATAGTGATCCTTGTAACATGCTAATGCTTTTTTTCTATTACTTCCATATAAATTTCTATTATTCACTTTAAGCTTTGAAAATATTCTAAATTCTTTAGTTTCACATTTTCTAGAAAACTGTATTAAGACTGAGAGCTAGAAGATGCATGATCTTGTTGAAATGTTATATAAAACGTAAAAACCCCATGGTTTATTTTCCAGTAAAAGTGTTTTCTTACCTGAAATAGATGTTTAAGATATGATACTATTACTTGTTACCTTAGCCTAAATGGTTGAACTGTTATTTGTATTACCTTGTATTAAATCTTTAATCATTTCAACTTGCAAATTAATTATAAAATAATACATGCTATAAATATCTAACGTATATACATATTTGAGTGATGCTATACTTTATTCAACTTGAGTGAAGCTTGATCAATAAATTTAATTTACTTAGAAATAATAAGAGATGTTTTTGTAATTTCATTACATATTTTTACAAAGACATTTTATGCCACATATAATGCCACACAGTATCCAGAAATATCCATATTATGACAATACCAATTTTATCATTTATATTTTATTCAACAGAATTTTAAGCTTTTCTATGAAGTTAGTTTATTTAGGAAAACTTACTTAACCTTCATCCATAAAGATATAACTAAACAGATTTTAATATGTAGTCTTTTTAATGGAATTTTTACCCACCATATACTCAATACCACTATACGTTTGTAGGTGGGTGAGTGAGCCAGTACCATTTTAGGTGGGTCGATGGGTAGTCTGATATCACAGTACGTGTATGATCCCTCCTTTGCTCCCTTGTATTGATTTACCTATCTTATATAGGTAACAGTTAGTTTAATTAAAGTTTTATTTATAACAAGCTCATATTAAAGTATAAATTGCTTATGTATTTTTAGGTACTAGTTGCTAGTTTGTTAACTATTAGTATAAATAAGTTTACTAAAATATATTTTGTAAAATATAAGATTTCAATATTTACCCTTACAATAGGTTTAAAATATCAGTGGACTTAGCTTTCCAAAATTAAACTGCAACTATGGAAGTTTTTTTAAATAATCAACTTGAAAGTGAATAATAAAACACTAGTTAGTAAAAGACATTTTATAATTACTACCAATTTTATATAATATTATATGTACCTAATTTAAATATACTCACCTTTACAGCCATGTAATTAATTAATTAACAGATTATTTAAATTTAGACATGTCCATAAAATGTTAGGTACGCTTCAGATCCAATTAAGGAAATAGAAAATATTTTTTTCTATCTAATAACTTAACATATTTTGAAAATTCTAACGAAGCAAATTAGAATGAATAGTAGACGAATTCATAGTTTTTATGTGCTTTTACGTTTATATTACTATGGTAAACTTAAGAAAACATTTGCAGATAAGAGTTAAATAATTCTATGATACATAAAGCAGTAGAAATTATATGATTAGATTTACTTCTAGTACATTTCTTTTTCTTACTACTATCGTAGTTACTTAAGAAAAGAATACTATTACACAAAAATCTGTATAGCCAATTTAGAACAATCTAAATTAAATTAAAAATGATATATTATAAAATTTCCAAAATAAAATATATGTGATGAGGTATTTTGATGAAATCTATTTTTCTTTCCTATGGTGAAATACATTTAAGTAAAATATAGTCTGCAAGTTCAATAATATACATTATTAGTCAAAAATTAATTTAAAACTGTTCAGAAAAGTTTGTATCTATTCAAAGTAAATGTATAGATTAAAACAGCATTTGAAAAAAAAAATATAATTAACACATTTTTTAATATTAAGAAATTCGCATTCTTTATCCTGAAAAGTATTTCAATTAAACATAGATTTATTAACACATTTGTGGAATGGGTAATATGATTACATACTGTGTTTTGGCTGTCACCACTGGATGGTCACTAGTAACGATGATCAAAGGTTCTCCGTGCTTCCGATAGGGTGCTCTACAGTTATTTTATGTGCTTGAGGGTTGTCTTATAGTTTAGAGCGTTCGTAGTTTTCGGCACTAACAAGAACATTTATGTTAATTAAAAAAGTATTGTGTTATCTCTCTTACGAATATACACAGGTAAATAGAAAATTAATAAACAGAAAATACGAAAAATAATGAGAGTGTCTTATAAGTTAAGCAATTAATAATAAATGTGTAAATATTATTATTATATATTAAACATCTTTTATTAATCGTAAGAAATATCTCCTTGCCATTCTTGTAGATTTTATTATTATTTTGTTAATTTAAATAAATATAAAATTTAAATTTTTGACCTATTTATTGATAATTTCATTTTATAACTTTTATACTACTGTACTTTCTGTAAATATAGATGTCAATATTTTTTTGAATTCTGAGTTAGGAATTTTAATTAACTTTTTATACATTTAAAAATTCACTTAAATTATAAAAAATGGGTCACTTTTGTTATGTGGTAAATGATAGAAACTAAAATACTTTAACGTACAATTATTACAGAAATAACTAACTTTCACAAAATTAATTAATGAATTCGAGTTCACCTTAATGTAGAAAACGCAATTTTATAATAAAACTTACTGTTTGATTCAATAAATTGTACAGAGTTTTATACTTAAATTTATATCATATAATGTTTACTAAATTGTTACTTGTTATGTATTTATATATACCCACTTATATATTTAATTATTTTGTGACATTTTTAATAAATAAAACCACAAATTTTCCAAATCTCTGGGTTGATATGTTATATGGGTATGTTATATGATATTCAAACATTGGTTTCCTTTAACTATGTTTCCTTGGTGTTTGTTGATTCGTTTATTTATTTTTGTTTTGTTTATTAGTTACTTTAGCGCTGAAAAACCATTTTAAGAAGATGTGATTGATATTTTCGGTAAGGACAAATTTGTGGGAAGAAGTGAAACAATAGGATAAACTGTTTGATCTTATTTAACATATGTCGTTAAAATTTTATCAGTAAGGAAATAGTTTAGCTTAATGTTGGCTTTTAAAAGCTAGTACTTCATTTTTAATATAATTGTAACTTGTCATATCTTACTACAACTACATACATAGTCACAAATGTATATCATATTATATAAGTTTAAAATATATGTTACCTGTAATATTTTGGATATGTTAGAAGCTATTTAGTTAGTATAATACGTGCTAGTACCGATACAGTTCAAGTGAACGTCCAGAAACAGAAACATAATACAAATAAGTACAGAATCCCAAATACACTACAGTGTTTATAGAAAACGCAAAAATATATTACAACATAAGCATACAGTGAAAGTGTATACTAAAATTAGGTGACTTCAATGTCAAGGTGACTTCAATGTCATCATTCTTGATGTTAAAACTCCTTCAAACAGGTGGTTTTCCAATTGTTAAAAGTTTTTTGACTTCGAGTTGGTTGATCAACTTTCCTACATAGCTACGGCCACCTCTTGAACTGTAAGTAACATACCGGAGGTAGGAGACATGTGTTGTAAATACAGTGATTGGAGACCATTGCGTCCAACTGGCATAAATACCACGACGGGCTCCCAAACAAGCAAGAGAATTCATAAGACTAGATCGTCAAAACAACTGAACATCATCAGTAC
>JAQJVL010006216.1:0-30372 GCA_035578905.1 Stictocephala bisonia
TTATTAATAACTTTATTTTCTAAAATGTACATATAAATTCAATAAGTCATCTACATTGAGATTAGAGTACAATAATACAACAAAGAAAATGTCTTATTTGAATTCCTATTATATGCAGCAAGTCCTTTATTATAAAGTCTAGGAGCAATAAAATTAACTGTTTTTACAAAAAATGCCTTATTTGGTTTTGGAATAAAGAATTTTTTAATATTTCTAAGTTTGTTTCTATATTCATTATTATGTGGATGGACATTTCCACTTTTAACCCGGGAGAACTCGCATAGCGGGGAAAGGACCGCGGGCTAGCTTAAGTTGGAACAACTGAAGGGTGGAGAGTAACAGAGCCAAGGTCATCCCCTACTTTGTCTCATAACCCCTCCCCTTCCACCACCAGTCGTCAGCTTCCGTCAGTCTGTTCTGCTCACTGTGATAATAATTGTTTTCTTCCGGTGCGGTGGTTTCCCTCACATGCGAGTTCTCGCGTTTGCGTGAGTGCGGTTGTTTCCCTCATGTGCGAGTTCTGGTATTAGTGTATTTGAGGTATCTGGATACTGTTAACTTTTATTTTGTTGTATAGTCTAGTGTAAATAATTTGATTTGTAATGGATAAGAATGAAGAAACTCGTATTTTAGGATTATTAGATAGTGTAATAATGAATTTTTTGTAAATGTTGTGCGTATTACTTTAAGACTTTTTATTATGTAATTTTTACTGTTTGAATTTTTTACTAATAATGAATTTTTTGTAAATTTTGTGCGTACTACTGTAAGACGTTTTATTATGTCATTTTTACTGTTTGAATTTTTTACTAATAATGAAAGTTTTTTAAATTTTTGTGCGTATTACTGTAAGACTTTTTACTGTGTAATTTTTACTGTTTGAATTTTATACTAATATTGATTTTTTTGTAAATGTTGTGCGTACTACTGTAAGATGTTTTATTATGTTATTTTTACTGTTTGAATTTTTTACTAATAATGAATTTTTTTTAGTGAATAAGTTAATGTTATTTTCTATAAGCTCATTTATTTATATCACCAAAAAAAGTTCAGTAAATGTTAGTAAATAGCATATATAGAGTCAAATATTTACTAATAGTAAATAAATATAGTTGTAATAAACATAACAGGACATATTTAATTCATTTTAAATGCATTTGGTCACGTTTTCATCAGTGCGGTGGAAAACACCGTGTGCGAGCTCTCACGTTCGAAATTTAGTGCGAGTTCTCCCGGGTTAATATAGATCAGTTTTAGAACCTTATAAACATAAATGTATTTCAAAGGTAGGATTTTTAAATTCTTAAAAAGAGGCTTAGATGATTCGTATCTACTTCTATGACAAATCAATCGTACTACATGTTTTTGCTGAACATATATCGGTTTTGTATAGGACTCATAAGTATTTCTCCAAAAAAACTATGCCATACTCAATTCTGCTTTGAATCAGAGCAAAGTACAGAATTCATAAAATTTGATGATTGCATAAATCCTTTAAAAAATAAAAGTACCTCATTATGTTATTGATGCTATCTTTTAATCTTGTAGTATGCATCCCCCAAGTCAGATGACTGTCAACAATTAGGCCCAAATATTTTATATAGTTAGTTTTATGTACAACAACACATTTTAAATTACAAAAAGTATTCTTACTTAGATAGTCTGGACATTTAATCCTAATATTACAACAAAAATTCAATATTATTCTTTAGACTAATATTTATGTATTTAGTTTTTTTCTCCACTTAATAACATTCTATTCCTTGTAAATCACCACTGAAGTGCATTAAGGTCGTTGCTCATAGCCTGTTGAATTGAAATCCAATCTTTTTTTATATAACAAAGTGCTGTGTCATCAGCAAATGAAGTTAATTTGCCTTGAAATTTTCCATTACAGAGATCGTTAATATATATTATAAACAATATTGCACCTAACACAGATCCTTGAGGCACCCCACTTTTAATTATCCCAAATTCACTTACAACCAGGTTCACCCTTACACACTGTTTTCTATGCAATAAATAGCTCTCAAACCAGTCATATGCTCCCCCTCTAATACCACAGTCATATAGCTTTCCCAATAGAATACTGTGATCTACTGTATCAAATGCCTTTCTTATGTCTAAAAAAAAGACCACTAACACTTTTACTTTCATTTAGGCCATCATATATATCAGTCATAAAATTCAACAAAGCAAACTCAGTATTCATACCAGCCCCTAAATCCAAATTGTTTTGTACTAAAAAAATGTGTTTTTTCCAAAAACTGTACTAATTTGTTCTTCATTATTTTTTCAAAGATCTTAGAAAAGCATGACATTAAAGATATTGGACGATAATTATTGCATTTTGTCTTTGAACCACTCTTGAATATTGGTATAACAACTGCATTTTTAAGAGAATTTGGAAATTTTCCACTTGAAAAACTAAAATTAATTATAAACAACAGAACATTCAAAATATTGGAGGAAATGTTTTTTATTAATTTAGAATTAATTCCATCAATTCCAGGAGAAGTGTTGTTCTTTAAGGAATTAATAACTGAAATCAATTAATCCGGTAAGACTTCATCAATAAACATAGTTTTAACTTGATTTTTCTTGGGAAATAAATCTTTGTATTGTAATGAAGAAAATTCTTCAGAAATATCCACATTATTTAAATTAAGATTGCTTACTATGTCTAAAAAGTATTTATTAAATTCATTAGCTACTCTTAGTGAATCATCAACCATTTGGTCATTAACTTCTAATTTAATTCCTTTATCCTTACCCTTATTTAATTGACCAGTTACTTCGTTCAATGTATCCCAAATACCCTTTGAATTGCCCATACACCTGTCAAACCTTTGCTTGTAATAGTTATCTTTTAAGTGTTTGATTTTTTTGTGCAGTTTATTTCTATACATTTTATAATAAGATTTTAGTTTTTCATTATTAGGATGTTTTTTTACTAATTTAAAAATGTTGTTTCTTTTCTTGATTTTAAAACAAATTAAGTCACTCATCCAAGGTTGTAATTTATTTAATGGTTTATTTTTATTATCAATCTGTATTTTACTTTGTTCAATGGTGTTTTTTAATATATTAAAGAAATCATCAAAAGCCAATGACGCGTCAGCTGCGTTATAAACAGAAGACCAGTCAGTATTTCCTAACAGCTGATTAAGTTGAATATAATCAATACGGTAACCAGGTGAAGAGATAAGGGACAAGTCTGGTTCACTAGTCACTCCCGCCACACTGACAACAACTCTTATCATCTAGTGGTCAGTGATATCCAGGTGTTCAACAGATGTATCTACTGTAACCCTGTCTTTTCTAGTTATTCTTACGCAAGCATGGTCTAAACAAGTTTGAGACTGCTTAGTTATTCTAGTTGGATCGTTAACTAGACTCTCCAATCCATTACTTGCTAACATTGTTTTATAATTGTCCGTACAAATATTACTAGTAAGCATTAAATCTATATTTAGATCACCAATCCAAAACAGATTACTCATACTCTTAAATATACTATTTATTTTCTGTAGGATATTTACTGAACTCTTTAATAAATAAATCAGGTGAATTGAATACAAATCTATACAATGCAATAATATGAAATTTTTGACCGAGAAATTTAAAAGATATTACTAACGTATCTGCTGTTTCACATTGAAACTGTACACATTCGATATCTATAAGACTATTTTTAACATAAATAACTACACCCCCCTGCTCTATAACTATCACTACATTTAACATGCATTGTGTAGTTTGGAATTGTATAAAAACAAGCCTCATTTGAGTTTATCCAGATTTCTGACAAAATTATTACTTCTGGTATGTATTTTAATTCCGATAACTCACTCATAAAAATAAACAAGGTCCCAAATTTGAGCCCTGAGGTACACCTGATTGGACTATAAAAGTTGACGACTTTTGCCCTTTGTATTATATAAACTGTTTCCTATTAACCAAATAAGATGTAAACAAGTGAATTAGACTATCAGACAAGCCATAATAATGTAATTTTTTTAACAAAATCAGATGATCCACCCTATCAAAAGCCTTGGCCAGGTCGAGAAATATGGCGTCTGTCTGGGTCATTGAGTCCAAACCAGATGATATATAGTTAGTAAAAGCCAACAAATTCGTGTTAACTGATCTACCCGGAATGAAACCGTGTTGACTGGGTGAAAGGTATTTACTGAAGTGATGAAATAAAAATTTGTGTATAATTGACTCATAAATCTTAGCTGGTACTGATAAAATAGCAACAGGTCTGTAATTAACGACTTGAGATTCTTTACCAGATTTGAAAATAGGTGTTACCTCTGTAACTTTCCATCTTTCAGGAAAAATACCAGTTTTTAAAAATTAAACATAAAAATGAGGGGTTCAATTAAAAAATCTGCGCATCCTTTAAATAGGTATTGTGGCAAAAAATCTGGCCCTGTGGTACATTTTGATTTGAGCTTTTTTATTGCAAGACACACATCCACCCGTGTGACCCGGGTCAGGGATAGGCAAGACACGCCCGGCAACGAGGGTTCTACTAATACCTTAATTGCAAGAGGTTCCTCAGTATAATTACTATAAACTGAACTAAAGTATTGCTCAAAGGCACTAGCAATATCACTACCACTGTTTAATTGCATCCCATTGTACTCCATTATTAACATATTATTCTTAACTGTTTTTTTACTTTTCACAAATTGCCAAAACTTATTAGAGTTAGATTGAATTTTGTCCTCAATGTCATGTATGTAATTAGAGTATGAAGCTTTAATATCTTTTTTCACCAGTGATCTAATGTGTTTAAAACTTTCAATGTCTTCTTGTTTATTATACCTCTTAATTTTTTTACGTAACTTTTCTTTCAATTTTATATTTGATATTATTGTTTTTGTAAACCAAAAGGGATACTTGCATGGTTTTGAATTATTTTTTAAGCAAGTTTTGTTAAGAACTATGTATATTTTATCATAAAAAATATCAAGTGCCTTATTTATGTCTGTAACTGAGTATAATTCATCCCAATTAAATTTAGCTATATGGTGATAAAGTTGTAGGAAGTCTGTTTTATTAAAACTATAGCCACCTTCCGCACTTGCCCCTGACCTACAAGATAAAGGAGTAGCGATAGCAAACCCCACCTCCAATGCCGGATGATAAGGATCCTCCCCCCACTAATGGGTCTTGACAGCGTGTGACATTACTGCTATCAATATTTGTAATAACTAGATCTAAGGTTTTATCTTGATAGTTACAAATATTATTTCTTAACATTAAGTTTTGTTCATTCAAAAAAGTAAGCAATGATTTGCATAAATTATCACCCATTGATAGATCATAAAACATTCCGTATATTTGTAAATTGTAATCACCTAAAATGATAACATTATAATTATTAGTTAAATGTATTTGGTGTAAGCTGTCAAAGAATGTCTGATATGTGGCAAAGTGTGACCTTGGACGAATGTAAACAACGCATATGTATAATGACCCACCTTTACTGTTTGGTATTTTTACCCATACACATTCAATTCCTCCCGTATTTATATCTAGTTTTTCTATTCGGGTGCAAACGATGTCACTTGCCACCGCCAACAATACCCCACCACCAATCGACAACCCTGATGCTTCCAGCGTTCGATCATTTCGAAATACATTATATGTTTCCGGAAATAACTCCGATGTATTTATACTTGAATTTAGAAAAGTTTCAGTCAATGCTAATATTTTATAATTATCTGCTAATATATTACTAAAAAATAAATTGGTTTTTGTTCTCAAGCCCCTTAGATTTTGATAATAAATATTATACATGAAACATTTTAATTTTGTTACAATTAACTAAACAAATAAACGGCATAAACACTAGTAGACAGCTTAAAAATGAAAAACTAGAGTCATTAGATATATAATTTGCGTACGATACGAACCTCATTTGAAAATAAATATTAAAATAAATTAAATTATGGCAAGCATATAATCATCGATAGGCCTAAATTATACAATAAATACCATGCATGCTTGTACAGAGAACATCATATATATTCAAATGGAGCTCCAATATAAAACAATATATAATAAATACTATTTGCATGCTTACAAATGAAGAAAAAATTTAATCTTAATGACAACCTATTAAATAATAAATAATGTAATAAATACTATTCGTGCTTAACAATATATCAAAGCTTACCAGACTAAATTGAGTAGGAAACCAATTCATGTTGTTTACAAAGTGTCTAAATCTCGAGATGAAGATATCTTGATTGCTGGTGACTTCCCCTTCTCCTTCCGCACAAAGATGTTACAATTGGACGTCCACACTTAACTGTAATTTTTCTTCCTCGCAGCCTCCCGAGTGATCCTTAGTAGCTCTCTGTTGGCGGCTGTCAGGGACTCATTGAAAAATATGCGGTTTTCGCTACTGTATCCCAAGTCTGTGGCCTTGAAGTCTGTCCTCGCCTTTCTCTTGCTGTAAAACTCATCCCTATCAATACGGCGGGCAAATTTGATTATAATAGGTCTTGGATTTTTAGCGTTTCCTCAACCCATCCGGTGAACAGCATCGATACGATTATCAGTCCAATCGGGAAACCGCAAAGCATGTGCCAAACGACGAATAACACTAAAAATGTTTTCGTTACTTTCCTCAGGGATGCCATAAATGATCAAGTTGTTTCTGTGCGAGTACTGCTCAGAGTCATTCAATCGGTTTTCCATTACAGTCAATGTTCTAGTTAAATTAACGTTTTCATCTTTAACTTTATTAAGTTCGTCTATACAATCTTTTATCTTACTATCTTGTTCGGATAACATATTTTTAATATCACTAATTTCAGAATGACATAGTTCAATAGAGTTACCTAGATCTTTTTGTTCCTTTTTTATTTCTTTAATATCTAAGGAGTTCTTCTCAAGTAAACCAAGAATGGAATTAAGTTTGTCGTCCAGTGACAGTTGAGTTGGAGGTTCAGCCGAATCGCTGTCAGACTTTGCAGCTGCTCGTGTGTTGACCTTGGACCCAGTTGGCGGTGACATCGCTCCTGGTTATCAGATAACGAACTATGGCGACTACTAACAGGCTCCTACAGAAGTAAAAAGTGCTATTTTTCGGGAAACCACTTCACAAAACACTATGAACTAATCTGGATATTAAGTAATGATCTGTCTTAAATTTGGTGTAAATCAGTCTAGTTTAACCCGACAAAAAACAACAACGTTCATGGAGCTGTTACTAACACGTGTCACGCACTACTCATCCCCACTCATCCCCAATGGTGTATTGATTTAAAAAAACATTTCTCCTGAGTGAATTATTTTGCTTGGTAGTTTAAAATTATAAACAAAATGTGCATTTTTACTAAATTTGTTTTGAATAATAGTCTAGTTAAGAAAGTGACTTGATCATGATAATCATGTTATAATAATGTATAAACAGAAACAACCTGGAACATTATATTCACAGTGCAGTGTTTGTAAATATAAGTTTTGTTGTTCTGTATTACTTTAAACTGAATATTTTGTTTTTATTAGTATCATTGAAATGTGCAGCAACCTTTCAGTTTACACAGTATCTAATTTACAACAGCTGATGTTTTGTGTAGTTTACTACTGTACTCAATTATTTTTAATTTTGACAGTTTTGCCTACCACAATTTTATTCTATTTGTTTTTATTTAACAGGTGTTAATCAAATAAATCAATCAATTAATATGGCTTCACAAGAAATCAAAACATAAAAATATAAACAGTATAATTTTGACATATTTAAAACCCACAGCTGATATTCTTTTTATATTTGACTTATTATACCTTCATGCATCCTGCTATTTGATTAACATCGAAACTTTAGAAGTCCAAGGGATGGAGCCCTGAGGGATTAAAGAAACGGGAATAGGACAGAAACCTTCCCTGGGGTATATAGAACAACTTCCCCAAGTTTCATGGCGATCGGCTGGATGGTTTGGTAGCGCATAAAGGATAGACAAACAAGCATACATTGGATTTTATATATATAGATTAACTATACATATTTTTATTTCTGACATAATGTCCGTTAAGTGCGGAAAATATGCTGTGGAGTTTGAAGGTGCTGAATGTGTTCTTAAGTGTATGGACTGTAAGCAGTCCTTTCAGCCGTTATGTACTCGCCTTGTATCTATTCAGAACGTTACAAAATCTAAACTTAAAAATTGGAAGTGTGACTCCTGTAGTGAAGAAACTGCTTCATCTAAAAGTTCTAACGACGTCAGTGATGAAAAATCATTTTTAATCAGCGTTCTGACTTCCATGAAGAACGAGATTATTGGCAGGAATTGATGCTAAACTCGAAGGTGTGACTGCTGAATTGAAGAATATCGATGGTAAATTCAGTGCCCTGGAGAAGTCACACGAAGACCTGCGCATATGCTGTGACCAATTGGAACGTAATCATGACGGGCTGAACGAGGAGGTGCGTGATTTACGGGTACGATTACACGATTCAGAGCAGCATTCCTGATGTGCAAACATTGAGATACAAGGTTTTCCACATACTCAAGGAGAAGATTTGTATGCCGTTCTTCGGAATATAGCTGATATTATTGACATGCCTTTTAAGATAGAAGATGTTTCTATGGTACACCAACTTCGTCTCTTCTCTAAGAAGCATGCCCACCCACCGGTTATTGTACAGTTTCTGTCTCGCAGTACCAAGGAGGCATGGATGTAAGCGTCAAGGAAGAAGAAAGGGATCAACGCGGTTGAAGTATCGAACTCCCTTCAAGAAAGCAAGATATTCATTAACAATCACTTGACACCTCTCAATAAAGCTCTGCTTGGCCGAGCCAGATGATTCCAGAGGCATGTACCGGGTCTTGGACCGGTACAGTTTCGTTTTTTCGTCGTTGTCTGCCAGGCTGCCTGAGATTCGCTTTTGCCCTGCGTTTCGTGTACTTGGTAGCCGTTGGCCCAGTTCCGTTTCGTTCCGTGTTCCAGCAGCTTCGGTCAAGTTGGCCTGTCTGTTCACTTGTTCTTTGCAGCGTTCGTCAAGTCATGGTTGCCGGCTGAGAGGCTCCAAAACGTAAGTGTTCTTTTGTAAGTTTTAATATTTAATCACCCCTTTTGGTGAAAATACTTTTGTTTCATTGAAAATATTAATCGGGCTTAATTGATGATACCAAAATTTTTGTTTCCAGAAGTTTTCTAAATTTTCTTTTCACTTTTATTTGTTTCTTTAATAATTTGTCTTACGTTTTGGGTGTCTCAGGCCAAAACTGCAGATAGGCCATACAGTTTGTTAATTGTAGTTTTGGTATTTGTAGCGTTAAGTGTTTTGGTAGCTTTTGTCGTTATATTGTTAAACTTTGTGTTTATTGTTATTTATTTAACTGCAGATTTTTATATTGTGGCCTTCTGCCTGTTTCTATTGTGGCCCTATGCCAGCCAGTTAATGTTTATTTGGCAAATAAAATCAGTTTTGCTCAGCTGCCGAGTGTTATTTTGACCCTCCAACTGCCGCCCGTGATCCCATCGCTCGATTTGTTTTGAGCCATCCCCCAGTTGGCACGCTTTCCAGCTTTGGTGGGGGGGATGGGTCTCAATTGGTAGCAGAGCGTGGTTGCCTATAATAAAAAAAAAAAAAAAAAAAAAAAAATTAATTCTTTGTTGGTGGTTGACGGTGGGTGTTTGCCAGTTAGTAGGTCATGGTTGGCCGACCTACCGTCAAGGTGTTTTGGTAATACGTAAAAAAAAAAAAAAAAAAAGAAACAAATAAATAATTATTTAAAAAGAAAAACAATTAAAAAACCAAATAAATCATTTAACTTAAAAAAAAAAAAAAAAAAAAAAAAAAATACCTAGGCAATCCGCTAGGTTACTTTGTTGAATGGGTTTCATGGGTGGATTGGAGTGGTCGGCAGTGGCTCGGTAGGCTGAGGGCTTAGTTCGTCTTGGACCCTGGAGTTGTCGTTTTTTGTGTACTGTTGAGAATTTTGTTTTGCGAGATGGCCTATCTGCAGAATGTTGCGCTCCTAATCAAGGAGGAATTAATTTTCGAATTGAGGTCGCGGGGTGTGACTCCGGAAGGCGATGTTTTGAATCTCCGGAGGTTGCTGCGGGAGCAGTTGTCCGCGGGTACGGCGGTGGATTGGTCTGACCTGCTGGAGGTTGGTGATGAGTTGGGGATTTGTAAACGGAAGGTGGAAGATTGGGAAGGGGTGTTAGAGGATTTGCAGTTTGAACCTCCAGTAGGTCGTGACCGGGCCTGCCGCCTTGCACGTTTGGGGCATCTGCTTGCCCGTTTAAGGCTGGTCAACCGGGCACCGGGGTTGGAACCATCGGATAGGGCGTGGATCTTGGAGAGTGTGTCTAGGCTGGATGAGATTTTTCAGGCACTCTCCGGGTCCACGACTCCTACGGGTCTGGGTCAGCGGCCTACTTTTGCGCTTTCGCCTAACGTGTCGAGGCCGCAGGCTGAGACAACGGCTCTCACTGTGCCTGAGGTTCCTTCTGAGCCTGCAGGCGTTTCTGTTAAGGTTGCTTGTGGTTCGGCTCCAGCTGCCGTTCCGTCTGCTTCTTTGGGTTCACCTGCTCTTCTGCAGCTGAGCTACCACAAGCTGCCTAACCCTCTCACGCCCATGATCCAGAATCTCCCTGTGATCGATGGGATGGATCCTGAGGAGCTTCTGAAGTTTCTGGTGGCCTTTCTCAGACTTAGTGAGATGCCCGGCATGCAGGCTGGGGACTTGCTTCGTCTGGTTTTCCCTTATTGTAGAGGTCCCGTTGGGGAGTTGCTGAGTTCTGTCTTGGCCAGTGATGCCTCGGTGGACTCGTTCCATCGAGAGTTACTTTCATCGTTTCTTCCCATTCGACTCAGGGAGAGGATGGTCATGGACAGATTTTATCGGTCGCAGGGTAGGGGCGAGTCTCTGGCAGCCTATGTCTCTTCAGTCAAGGAAGCTCGGCAAGCGTTGCGCCTCACACTCTCTGAAGCTGACACCGTTCGTGTCATCCTGGATGGCATTTCTCCCGAAGAACGGTGCAGATTGGTTTTTGCTGGTGTTCCTTCGACTTTTCGGGAGCTGCATCAGCTGTGCATTGTTTCGCGCAGCGTGCAGTTCTCAGACCAGCAAGGGAGGGATTCTGAGAGTCATCGTGCTCTCCCCACCCGTCGACCGGCTATGTCTGTAGGTGTGAGTCAGCCAGTGGAGGGTCGTGGTTCTCGGCCTCCGGTTGTGTGCTTTGCTTGTGGCCAACCTGGTCACATTCGACGTGACTGTCCACGTGCTCGAGGTCGTGGGGCGGGGGGAAAACGCTCAGCGCGGGGGGGTTGCCTCCACAGTAGCTCCCCGCGTTGTTGCGACTGACCGTGGCCATTTGCCTTTGACGCGTGCCCATAGCAGGAGTGTCGGGGATTTTTCGGGCCTTGCTGGCATGGCTTCCCTGGGACTTAGTGCGGTCACCTCGGTGTGTCCTGGCGTTTTTGTTTCTTTTGGTGGTACGGTGTGTCGAGCCCTTCTTGATTCTGGTTCGGCATGCAGTGTCATCAGCCTTTCTCTTTTTGAGTTCCTTGACGCCTTAGGACTTGTCAGGCACACCGAGCCCTCTTCTATTACTTGCTGGACGGCATCCCAAACTCCTCTACCTATAATTCTAAAGGCGTTTTTCCATTTTAAAATTGAAGGATTTTCCTGGAGGTGGGGTTTTCTTGTTGCCAAGGACCTGGCGGTTTCTTGTATCCTAGGGGCAGACTTTATTTCTAAGAGTGGTATGGTGCTTGACCTCCAGAAGCGCCAGATATTTTTCAAGTTTAATCGGCGAGTTTTGGTGCCTCTAGTAGGTGATTCTGACTGCCCTCCTGCAGTCAGAGAGGTGGGTTGTGAGCCCGAACAACCCAAGGTGGATCCGGTTGGTCATCTCCCCCCTGAGCAGGCGGAGGCCATTAGGAGGCTGTGTTTGCGGTTTCCTGATGTGCTTACGCCGGAGCTTGGGGTCACTTCTCTTCTGGAGTATGAGATCCACCTCACCGATTCTCAGCCAGTTAGAAGTCTTCCGTACAAGCTTGCTCCCCCAAAGATGGAGGTTATGAGGGCTATGATTGAGGATCTTCTGAGCAAGGGTGTGATTGAACCGTCTCGTTCTGCTTATGCCAGTCCAGCTTTTCTTGTGCCCAAGCCTAATGGTAAGTCTAGGCTTGTGATGGATTATCGGAGGCTCAACGCTAAGGTCGCTATTGACTCGGTACCTCTGCCTGATTTGCATTCTGCGTTTGATTGGTTCGGTAAGGCTAAGTTTTTCAGTGTTTTCGATTTGAACCAGGCCTACCATCAGATTCCATTGAAGAAGGAATCACGGCCTATGACTAGCTTCTGTGTTCCCTGGAATCTTTACCAGTTCACTAGGGTTCCTATGGGTCTTGCTGTGGGTGCCCAGACTCTTACTCGTCTGCTTGATTCCATCTTCCATGATGTGAAGTTCAAGTTTGTTTTCAATTACCTGGACGATCTTCTTGTCTACAGTGAGACTTTCGGGGAACACATGCAACATCTGGAGGAAGTTCTTAGTCGCCTCAAATCAGCTGGCCTTACCGTCAATCCAGAGAAAGTCACTTTTGCTCGTCCTGAGATTTCTTTTCTGGGTCATCTTATCTCTTCTCGAGGCGTCTGCATAGATCCTGCGAGGACCCAGGGCATTCGGGATTTTCCTCCTCCCAGAGATGCCAAGGGGATTGCCCGTTTTGTGGGGATGGTGAATTTTTACCGTCGCTTCATCCCTAACGTGGCCGAGCTTGCTGCCCTGTTGAACGAGCTGCGAAAGAAAGGTGTCCCTTTTGTGTGGGGCCAAGCTCAGCAGACTGCCTTTGATGCTCTCAAGGAGGCTATCATGCAACCTCCTGTCCTGCGTATGCCTGATTTCAGCAGAGAATTTGTTCTTCAGACTGATGCCTCCTCCTCCGCCATTGCTGCTGTTCTTTCTCAGGGAGTTTGATGGGGTCAGGCAGCCCATCGCTTTTGCTTCGAGGACGTTGTCTCACCAGGAAAGGAAAGCTTCTTCCATCTATGAGTTAGAGTGTCTGGCTGTTGTCTTCGGTACGGACAAGTTTCGGCGTTTCTTGGAACACGCTGAGTTCTTGCTGGAGACGGACAATCAGGCACTGTCTTGGCTTCTTGCCCATCCCCGACAGCTCGGGAAAATTGGTCGCTGGGTGGTCAAAATTTCTGCCTTTAAGTTCCGAGTTCAACATCTTAGGGGTACCCAGAATGTCATCGCGGATGCTCTTTCCCGCATGTACCACGAACCCAGTGATCCACCTACTGAGGCTGTTGCTCAGTGTGGTGCTGTTCTTCTGGATTTTCCTCTGGCTTTTGACGACCTACTGTCCCATCAGCAGAAAGATCCTGAGCTGTCAGTCATCTTAGGTGAGCTTCAAGAGGGAGGTGCCCACCCTCCCTATTTTCTGTCCAAAGGGGTACTCTGTTGCCGTCCTCGACAGAGGGGTGAACCCCGTGTAGTGCTGCCTAGTCATCTAGTACCGATGGTCTTTCAATATTATCACTCTTCCCTTGTGGGCGGTCATCTTGGCATTCATAAGACCATCGCTAAGATTCGTAGGTACTTCATCTGGAAGGGCATGGACCGGGATGTTGCTGGCAGAGTGCGGGCCTGTCACCTGTGCTCTCTCAGCAAGCCTAGTCAGAATGCAAGGTTAGGGTTGTTATCTTCTGAGGTGGCCGAGCGTCCTTTTGAGAAGGTGTTCATCGACTACGTGGGTCCTTTTCCCCGTAGCAAGTCAGGTAGCTCCTACCTACTTGTTTGTGTGGATGCTTTCTCGAAGTTCGTTTGGCTTTTCCCACTTCGGAGTGCCACGGCTAAGCTCACCATCCGTGCTCTCCAGTCCCAACTCTTCCAGCACTTTGGTGTGCCTTCCACTCTTGTGTCCGACAACGGTAGCCAGTTTACCTCACATGAGTTTCGTAGGTTCTGTTTTGGCAATGGTATCAGGCATGTGACTACCTCTCCGTATTACCCACAGCCTTCTCATGCAGAGCGGTTCAACCGCAATCTTCGGTCTGCCCTTATTACTTTCCATGCTGAGAAGCAGAACACCTGGGATGAGTCTCTCTTGGCTCCAGCTTGCCTTTAATTCTTCCAAGCATGAGAGTCACAATGCCACTCCCTTCGAGATTCTACATGGCTACCCTCCTAACAACCCTTTGTCCAACTTGTGGAGGTTAGAGGATCTTCTACCTACGCCAGGTGCCACTGACGTAGTGTCCACGTGGCGGGCTGCTCGGCGCAACCTGCTACGTGCTAGAGAGAGAGTAAGGAGGAGGTATGATAAGGGTCGTACTCCTAACCCTTTTCAGGTTGGAGATCTGGTGCTCTGTCAGGCTCACCCGGTCAGTTCGGCCGCGGAACGAAGAGCTGCAAAGTTGTGCTATCGGTGGTCTGGTCCCCACCGCATCGACAGGTTTTTGTCACCGGTGACCGCTCTGCTGGTTGATCCCCAGTCAGGCAGGGTGTTCAGGAAAGCCCATGTGTCCCAACTTAAGGCTTTCCGGGGAACGGTTGGTCCAGGAGTTGGTGTTCCTGGGGGTTTCTTGGGGCAAAGAGATTGATCACCTCTGCGCCCTAGGTGGCTGTTCTGAGAGAGTCTTCTCTCTCTTTTTTCTTGTCGGGCCCGACAGTCAGGGTAGTTTGCTCCCTGTTCGAGGGGTTTCCCCTCTTAGTTTCTCTTGGACGTCCTAGGAGCACCACTCTTCGGAGGTCTTCTTCGTCTTCTGTTTGGTTCCCTGAGGTACCGAGTTTTCTCCCCTGCCTGGGTGTGTTGAGGTTTGCAGAGGGAGGTTGTACCGGGTCTTGGACCGGTACAGTTTCGTTTTTTCGTCGTTGTCTGCCAGGCTGCCTGAGATTCGCTTTTGCCCTGCGTTTCGTGTACTTGGTAGCCGTTGGCCCAGTTCCGTTTCGTTCCGTGTTCCAGCAGCTTCGGTCAAGTTGGCCTGTCTGTTCACTTGTTCTTTGCAGCGTTCGTCAAGTCATGGTTGCCGGCTGAGAGGCTCCAAAACGTAAGTGTTCTTTTGTAAGTTTTAATATTTAATCACCCCTTTTGGTGAAAATACTTTTGTTTCATTGAAAATATTAATCGGGCTTAATTGATGATACCAAAATTTTTGTTTCCAGAAGTTTTCTAAATTTTCTTTTCACTTTTATTTGTTTCTTTAATAATTTGTCTTACGTTTTGGGTGTCTCAGGCCAAAACTGCAGATAGGCCATACAGTTTGTTAATTGTAGTTTTGGTATTTGTAGCGTTAAGTGTTTTGGTAGCTTTTGTCGTTATATTGTTAAACTTTGTGTTTATTGTTATTTATTTAATTGCAGATTTTATATTGTGGCCTTCTGCCTGTTTCTATTGTGGCCCTATGCCAGCCAGTTAATGTTTATTTGGCAAATAAAATCAGTTTTGCTCAGCTGCCGAGTGTTATTTTGACCCTCCAACTGCCGCCCGTGATCCCATCGCTCGATTTGTTTTGAGCCATCCCCCAGTTGGCACGCTTTCCAGCTTTGGTGGGGGGGATGGGTCTCAGGCAGAAGAAACTTTTGTACACCGGGTACTTATATGGCAAGGTCCTGATTAAGCAGAAGGAAGGAGACAATGCTTCGAAAGTGTTGGCGTTAGAAGACCTTGACTGTTTGGATGGCTCACTTTAAGTACAATATGTGAGTTATGAGCTTAATTTCTTAAATTAATTGTTATTAATCAACTGGTGCATTTTCTTCATGTACCAAGAAGTGTCAGGGAGTTTCAAATGATATAATTTTGTATTTATCTTAAATTTATTTTTTATTTTATTTACATGCTTTGATACAGTTAAGATACCATTATTTACACCAAAGCAGTTCTATCCATTATAAAGTCCATTACAAAATCCATTCAATCCATTACAAAATCCATTATATCCACTGTGGGGGTCTTTGAGCTCACTTCATTTTCTTATAGATTAAAAGTATTAATACTTTTTCATAAATAAATACGACAAAAAAATAAAATAATAATAATAAATAACAATAGTAATAACCTGCATACGGATTAACATTTTTTTCTATTTAATAGACTATGTAAATTGATAACAAATAATAAATAACAATGATTATAATAAATAACAGTAGTAATAACTTGTAAATGAATAATAAATTTGTGACTAGACTATGTAAAATGATAACAAACATAGATAAACATATAACAAGAAATACCACTAACGATTCTTCATTGACACAAACATAAAGTGCAAAAATAGAGCTTGAATACAATGTAATTAAATAAAACTGAAGAATATAGTACAATATTAATTTAGTGATGGACAGAAAAATAGTTTATTCATGTATTTAACATTATTAACCCAGCTAAACATTTTGATTTAAACACTTTTGGAGGGTCAAAGAATAAGTCTAAATCATTATTAACTGAAATTAGTATATTGAAGGATCTCATAAGTTGAAAAAGAGGCGAAGAGGCGTGTGAGGCTGTACTACAGTGAGGGAGAGAGAGAAGAGGAGTTTATTTCTACTCCGAAAAGAGGGAACACGGAAAGACAGACCAGCTAGGCTAGCGGCGTCCCCAACAGCACCCCGTGCCAGTCTATACAGGAATACCAGACCCATGAGTGTTCTCCTCAGGGCCAGACTCTGAAACCCAAAAATCACTAGCAATTCATGATATGGAATCGTATACGTGTAGACATTAAAACATTTATAAAATAAAAATCGTAAAAAACTTTTCTGAATTCTTTCTAGTGCATCTCTATACGTTATATGAAATGGATTCCAAATTACTGCACCACTCTCTAACCTCGACCTGACCAATGAAAAATAAAGCGTAATTAAAGTTTCAGTATTTCTAAAATTTATACTTTGTCTAAAAATAAAACATCAATTTGGAGCAAGAAGCTATGCATGCCTCAACATGTGGATTAAAAGATCATGTATGAGTCATATATACTCCTAAATCCTTAACCTTATTTACTCTACTAATTAGAACTCCATTTAAAAAATAATTACAATTTTGATTTTCCTGATCTCTAGTAAAAGTCATTAAATAGCATTTCGAAACATTAAAAGTCATTTTATTATTTCTGCTCCATTCAAAAACACTGTCTAAATCTTGCTGTAAACTAATGGCATCTTCAGGTCTCTTTATATGTTTAAACAATTTTAAATCATCGGCAAAATAATATTACCTTAGCAGACGAAATGCAATTACTTAAATCGTTAATTAATATCGTAAAAAGACAAGGCCCCAAATTAGAACCCTGTAGTACTCCCGATTGAACTGTGAAAGTAGATGATGAAGCCTCATTATAAGAAACAACTGTTTTCTATTTACAATATATGATTTGAAAAAGCATAGCAAATTATTTGAGACGCCATAAAAATGCAGCTTTTTTAATAAAATTGAGTGATCGACTTTATCAAACGCCTTGGCCAGGTCAAGGAACAAAGTGTCAGTCCGAGTCCCAGAGTCCAACCCCGAGGAAACATAAGTAGTGAAATTTAATAAATTTGTATTTACAGATATGCCTGGTACAAATCCATGTTGACAGTCGGAAATGTATTTTTCAAAGTGACCAAATAAATATTTATGTATAATCATCTCAAATAATTTTGCAGGAACTGACAAAACTGCCACTGGCCTGTAGTTAATAATTTGATCTCTCTTACCGGCTTTAAAAATCGGTGTTACTTTAGTAACCTTCCATCTCTCAGGAAATATTTTTGAATTTAGACTTAAATTAAATAAAAATGTGAGGGGGTTGATTAATAACTCCGAACAACCTTTAAATAAATACTGTGGAAGTAAATCAGGACCTGTGGTACACTTTGACTAATCTTTTAGTAGCATCCTGTACATCCTGACAACAAAGGTGAGGCAGTGTGAGACAGGATACGCCAGCCCGACACGGCCCCTCCACCGCACACTCAACACTGGGCTCGTTCACATACTGTTCATACTCTGAACTAAAGTAATCAGCAAATGCATTTGCCACCGTCACTCCGCTATCATATTTTACTCCATTGTATTGCATAACAAACATTTTATTTTTTATAAAATTCCAAAATTTACTACTGTCAATATTTCTATCATTTTCCAAATTAATAATATAATTACGATGAGCTAAATTTATTTCATTTTTTACTAAGGTACGTTGGGATTTGAATAAATTATAATTTTGTACAGAACTATTTTTTTCCATTGTCTTCTCAATTTTTCTTTACGTTTCAAATTAAAAATTATAGAAGGTGTAAACCAAAAGGGGTACTTAAATTGTTTCTTATTTCTCAAAGGACAACATTTATCAAGAATATTATAAATTTGGTTGTAAAAATAATCTACGGCTTGATCAATATCTTCAAGCGAATACAAATTCGACCAGTCAACCCTAGATAATTCTTGATATATTTGCAAGAAGTTGGCTCTCCAAAAACAGTAGCCAGCTGGTCGAGTTGACTTTGACCGATAAGATAACGGAATAACAGTGACAACACTCACCTCTAGGGCCGGGTGATAGAGATCCTCCCCGACTAACTGCTCTTCACATCTTGATACAATTACTTCCTCTTCCTCATTTGTGATTATCAAATCTAAGGTTTTATTTTGGAAATTGCGAACATCATTTTTTAAAGTTAAGCTATTTATATTCAAAAATATAGACAATTCTTTACACAGTAAATCACCATCATATAAGTAATAGTCTTTGCTGTAAATTGATAAATTGAAATCTCCTAAAATGAGAATGCGACTATTAATTGAACGTTTCAATTTAATAAAGAGATCAAAAAAAGTTTGATAAATCCCCAGAGGTGACCTAGGCCTAAAATAAACTACACAAATGTAAAACATGTTTCCTTTGTTATTTGGAATTTTGACGCAAACACACTCACATCCCGGTATTGTATCATTAAAACTCTCCATCCTACTGCACAGTAAATCATTGTATACTGCCAACAGAACCCCTCCACCTCCTTGCCTCCCTGTTACTTCTAGATTTATGTCACATCGAAAGACATTATAATGATCAGAGAAAATCTCAGACAAATTTATACTACTTTGTAATTTTGTTTCAGTCAAAGCTACGACCATATTATTACTTGATAGCATATTGTTGAAAAAAGTATTAGTTTTAGTTCTTAGTCCTCGTACATTTTGATAGTAAACTAATTGCTCGAAAACATTACCATTCATTTTGACTGTATGTTATTTAAATTTAATTCCAATTAATAAATTATTATAGTGATACATTCAATAATAATGATTAATAAATGTTCAATAATTATAATACACTTTTATAATGAACCTATTCATATTACATTTAATAGATAATAAATATATAATATATATAAATAAATTAGACACATAATGAACATAAATACTATAGTAAATAAATAAATAGATCATATGAGACATATAAATAAATTAATACGTATAAATATATAAATAGAATTTACAAACAACCCGATAAATTATTACTACTAAACAACATGCAAAAAATAAATAAATATCAACATTACTTACAAACGATTCCAAGCTACTTACGATCAAAGTCCTTGGCTGATACAATCCTGATGGCTGGCGATCCTTTTTCCCTTCAAGTGTAGATGGTGCAGTTGGCTGTCCATACATGAGAGTAACCCTTCTCTTTCGCCACCTCTTGCTTCTTCTTCAGCAGCTCCCTATTTGACGGTGTCAATGATTCGTTCACATAATTGGAGTCTTCACTACTGAAGCCTTGATCTGTGGCTTTGAGGTTGCGGCGAACTTTCCTCTTACACAAGAACGTGTCCCTGTCAAGACGGCTAATGAAGCGAATTATGATGGGTCTTGGTTGTGAGGCAGAGATCCTACCCATCCTGTGCACAGCATCCAACATATTAGACGACCAGTTCTCGAAATGAAGGGTAGTACCAAGACGTCGCACCACAAAAATAACATTTTCATTCTTCTCCTCTGGTATGCCATAAACAATCAAATTATTTCTATGGGAGTATTGCTCTAGGTCCCGGAGATCTTTTTCGATGTTCAGCACATTACTGTTAATTTTGCAGGTTTCTTCATTAATTTGTAGAATGTCACTTTCGCATTTAGCAATTTTTAAATCTTGACCTGTTAACAGTTTTTAATTTCGGAAATATTACTATGACAGTGTTCAATAGATGCACACATTTCTTTTTGTTCTTTTTTAATGTCATCGATGGCAGTAGTATTTTTCTCAAGTATTATCAAAATCGAATCTAGTTTTGAATTAATAGATTGTATAGAAATCGTTGCAGGTTCAGCGGTAGCAGTAGTCGCAGTAGTTTCATTCTTGAGTCTGGAGGTAGTGCTGCGAGTCATGACCTTGACTTCATCTGTCATTGCGTCCACTGATAACACTCTTATCTAGCTCGACTCCACTAATTTAAATCAATTAGTACACAAAACTCGTTACACTTTCAATTTCGAATAAGTGATCACAATAACAAATATTACTAAATTCACTCTTTGATCAAGTATTATGTAAAACTGATCACTATTTAACAGTAAAAACGAGTAAAATAACGAAGCCGACTAACAGTGCGTGTTACGTGTTGCTCATCCCCACTCTCCCTCCCCACTCTAAATTTAGAGAAGTTTCTTTCAGTTAAGTATTTTTCTTTGGTTAAATTCACACTGACAGTTATTTTATTTATTAGTTATATTATGTTTTGTTTTTTATTAATTTGTACCACCTGAATTGGTGTTCAATAATCAGGTAACATTAAATAAATGAAAATAATCTATTTAATAAAGTAGTATTAAATAGTTCTGTCTATTGACAATACTATATATATGTTTTTATTTGTAGATTTAAAATTCACTGTTTTTCATGTTTTGAATTAACATCTGTAATAAAATTGACAACTCTATCTGTATAGTACTTTTAATTGAAGACCTCAGGGGAAAAAGGGGGCAAGTCCACGTTCGGTAACTTTTCAGTGTGCCCTTTTTAAACATTAAACTCATGTTATCGTTTCTAGTACATAGTTTACACCAAACAAATATATTTTACAATATAACACTGTATATTGTTGTCATGGTTTGAGAGTTACTAATACAACATATCTTTTATTTTGAAAAAATAAAAATAATTTAGTTTTATACTACCAACAAATTTGGGGAAATAGGAGGTAACTGACCTATAATAAAGGGAAAAAGGGGGTAGCGAAAAATAACAGCACAAGTTAGTAGTTTAATAATCTTATTTAATATTATTAAATGAAAAATATTACAAAACAAATATTTCCTATGTATTATTAAATAACTAGAGTAGTTTTGAATCATCTGGCGATCCACCTGACCCATTGGCTAAGGACATGGCCTAACCTGAAAACAATGGACATTGTTTACTACATTTTTATTTACTGTTTTGTGTATAATTTGAATTAAAATTTGTATTAATATTTCTACGTCAATTTACAATTTGTACTTACCAGACTGTACATCACTGCTTTACTGGAAGATGCTTGTAGAAGGTCTGCGCCTCCAGACTACAAAATTTAGCCAGCTCTTGAAGATCTGCATACTTCTCTTTAGATATTGGCAGAAAATTATCTGTAACAAAACAGCTGAATTTTGTTTTTGAAACTTTAACAAACTAAATTTGTCAGTTTGTATTTCAGATTTCTTAACACAACAAAATAATAATCAATTAAAAAGTTAATCATACTCGCACACAAGCACACATCTTTACATAAAACAAAATCTTACCTTCATATGCAGTTGGTGGAGAGTAGAATTCACCTTCTAGTAAAGGACCCATGGTTAAATTAGATTGGTTTTCATTTTCAACTCTTCTTTTTCTTGTTTTCTTTTGGTTTTCCATTGATGGAATAACTACAGAGCTAAACCATGAACCATTGAAGGTATCTCTGTGGTACACAAGTCGTCTATGATCTTGCTCAACTCGAAGTTCCCTTATCGGTCGAGTGGCAAATGCACATTTGTCCAAATAAAATGGTTTTAAAAAGTTTGTCCAGTCTCTGATCATATCTGTCTCAACATTGACCACGTTGAAAGGTGCAAGCTTTGTACGAGATTCTTTGAAAACTGTCAGCCAATCATTTGGAATTTCTGTTCGGAGCTTAGTATTCACCAACCCAACATCTTTATCACATTCCATATAGGAGTGACCTACGATAGGAAATGTTAGTTTCAGTGATTTCAGTCTTTTCAGATAACATGCCAAATAGTGACAGTACCTAATCAATGTATAATTTTTATTTTGCCCTCCGCAGGAGTCGCAAAATATTTCCAATTGTGTAACATTAGGGCTCAGCACATTGGTAATGTAATGGTCAAGAAAGGACACTACCTCATTACATCCTTTATGCCCCGATATTTCTGGGTAAGCATAAATGTACACATCATTGTCTGAAAGCCTATGGATGTTAAAGGAATACATGGACAGTTGTCTCTTATAATAAACAACGTTTGTCGTTATGTTAGGGGTTGGTAAGTTCTTCTGAAAGTCCATAGTCAAACTTTCAAATTCATCGTTTTTTCTACTTCTCAATTTTGATTTTCTTTTCCTTTCGTAAAATGTATTTGCTTTCATTTTATGTACCTTGTGATCTGTTTCTAATTTTTTAATTTTGTTTTCAATGTCATTGAATTGTTGTTCATTAACAATGGAGCAATTTTTCTTTTCAATGTTTAAAGATTTCAACTTAGCTGTGAACTCGTCACATAAACCACAAGTATCGCTTCTCGGGTAGCCGAAAGAAATGTTGAACTTTTTATTCAGAATTTGTCTGTACGATTCAAGTGAAATGGGATCAACGGGTAAGCCTCTTTATAAAGTTGATGCATTTTTGGAACATTGAGGTCCTCAGGAAGGTAAGTTTTCTTGGACTTTTCAAGGCTATAATGACACATACGGCCTTGAAAGGAGCGAATATGGTTTTCTACACAGAGTTTAGTTTCTTCTGATAGTTTATGTGGTCGGTTGTGGTGCTTACCTCTCATGTCGTGTGGTGCCATACCAGTACATGTTAAGCCCTTCTGGATGTTCTCTAGTCTCTTTTTGGATATACCATGCATGGATCGAAAGGCTTTTTGACAAACGTCAATTTCAGCTGGCTTTTCATTACGAATAAGTCTTATCTTATAACCAATAGTTTTATAAAGTATTCAGAAATTTCTTGTTATTTATTTTTCTTTTTCTTTTTTTTTTTTTTTTGTTTTTTTGTCATTTTTTTCTCTCAAGTGGAAGTACAGTTATTCCATTAAAATGAGTCATAAATAAATCATTCCAATCTTTCATTATATTATCTTGTGTATATTTAAATTATAGCCAACATTTTCTTAAAACGTTCTTGTTTATTATTTGAATATGAACACATTTTCAATGCTTAATATGTTTTTTTCACGTACCAGCCTAGATAAGAGTTAGTTTTTTACCTGTACTTGTATTAGTATTTAGTAATTTACATTATTCCTTTCAGGCATATCTACTTTTTTTGCCGTCTCTGGAACTCTCTCCCTGATAATATCAGAATATTGAGTGAGATTTCTCGCTTTGGGGTGGTGGGTAAGGATCGTTTGATGGGGATTAGCTTTGACGGTAGCTTGTCGGCGACATACGAATAAAACGTGTGTGTGTGTATGAGTATGTATTTCCATATCATACTTTTTTCTTTCTTTTGCTTTCTTTTCTTTTATTGATTTACTTATTTATTTTTATTTAGTACCATATTTTTCCTTTTCACTGTTTCGATGGAGTAATTTATTATTTGCGTACATATAATATATGAATTATTGTTTTGTATATAAATAAAATAATGAGCTGGTAATTAGATTAAATTATATAAAGTTCTTTTTTATTTGTGTTAAGTCAATATGTTTATTTATTTATATTTACTATTATCGTTATTATTTTTTTGTATGCAAAGATATAAATTAATTTAAGTTGTTCTCATTTTTCTTAAATGTTTTATTGTATATGTACTATTTTGTTTATGGTGTTAAGTGCTAGAGAGGACTTTACAGTCCTAACTTTGCCCCTTTAATAAAGAAATTTCTCCCTCCCATCTCTCTCTCTCTCTCTCTCTCTCTCTCTCTCTCTCTCTCTCTCTCTCTCTCTCTCTCTCTCTCTCTCTCTCTCTCTCTCTCTCTCTCTCTCTCTCTCTCTCTCTCTCTCTCTCTCTCTCTCTCTCTCTCTCTCTCTCTCTCTCTCTCTCTCTCTCTCTCTCTCTCTCTCTCTCTCTCTCTCTCTCTCTCTCTCTCTCTCTCTCTCTCTCTCTCTCTCTCTCTCTCTCTCTCTCTCTCTCTCTCTCTCTCTCTCTCTCTCTCTCTCTCTCTCTCTCTCTCTCTCTCTCTCTCTCTCTCTCTCTCTCTCTCTCTCTCTCTCTCTCTCTCTCTCTCTCTCTCTCTCTCTCTCTCTCCTCTCTCTCTCTCTCTCTCTCTCTCTCTCTCTCTCTCTCTCTCTCTCTCTCTCTCTCTCTCTCTCTCTCTCTCTCTCTCTCTCTCCCTCTCTCTCTCCCTCTCTCTCTCCCTCTCTCTCTCCCTCTCCTCTCCCTCTCCTCTCCCTCTCCTCTCCCTCTCCTCTCCCTCTCCTCTCCCTCTCCTCTCCCTCTCCTCTCCCTCTCCTCTCCCTCTCCTCTCCCTCTCCTCTCCCTCTCCTCTCCTCTCCCTCTCCTCTCCTCTCCTCTCCTCTCCTCTCCTCTCCTCTCCTCTTCTCTTCTCTTTTGTATTTTTTACTACTACTACTGTGGGTTAGTAGACTTGTGTCCTAAGGTAAGTTTGCTGATGTACTATCTCTCCTTATGAATATTAAGACAAAACCTCCCCCAATCCTAACAACCACATTCACAGTTTATGTGTACATTCTTTCAGATTATACTTGCTAATAAAAAGCTCTAGAGTATTATATACTTATAACACTATTACTACCGCACTTGTATGGGTGGGTCATATCCCACTTCCCGTGAACTGGTTTCCTAAACACTATTTTATTGCTTAGTGTACATTATAAGTCATTATTATTATATTGAAAATAATAGTAGTATTCAATTATAAATTATTCAAATTTTCACTTATTTGTTCAATTATTCAAGTTGTGTGTGCAATTTAAATTGTTCTGTAGCATGTTTTGAAAACATTATCTCAGATTAGACTAATTATTAAAAAATGTTAGAAATAGACCTGACAATAGATGCTTTTAATCTTTTTCATGTGTTTTACTTAATTTGTTATGTTACTAACTAGTTTATTACAAAATAGAGTGGTGCCAAAAATCTTGGACATAAATTTTTGACAAAGTCGTTCACCAGGGGCTGACGGCCATACATAAAAATTCAATTATTTTGAGCTTTCTATATGTGCAGACCACTTCTCACAGTTATAAATTGATTCTACAAAATCAAAAAATAAGTTTTTGTAAAAGAAATTTTGGCCATTGGGATAAGTTTTTATTTTGTAGGCCTATATTATGCAGTCGCGCATGTAAATGAAAATACAACTTTAGCACTTAATGTGTTAAGAAATAGAGTAGAGAATAATTGGATAAGATGGTTTGGACATGTGAAAAGAATTAGTGAGACAAGAATGCCAAAAGTAAGATCACTGAAGAGATGGATAGACAGATTAAATGAAGAACTGAATTTGGAAGATTTATTCAGAAAACAATTATGGAATGACATAAGAAGTGGGAAAGGCTTAGTTAACAGTTCAGTTCTAGACCAACACAATAGTGGAACAGGAGTTGTATGTTATTTACAGCTATTTATGTTATGTTTATATATATTAAATGTTTTTATATTGACTTAGTTTAAATTGTTTTCTAATTATTTCTCCTGTTCCTTTTAATAGTGCAGGCTACCTACTAATATTAACATAATAACATACGAAGGCTGAGGTGTCAACGAGCACAGTGAGTGAGACTTACTACCTACCGGCAAGGCCTTAATGACATAATCGTTGCTGTTGACTGGCGGATTTGCCTAGTATAATTTTATTTCTTTTTCATTGCAGCTTCATGTTAAATCTTTGAAAAGTGTGACGGACGTAACTTAATAGTCATGTTCACCTTAACAGTATTTGTTTAAATATTAACTGACTTTTATGAAATTTAATTTTCTACATTTCCTGAGAATATTTTGATGACTTTTAACAAACTAAGTAATAAATAAAAAAACATTTTGTATTTATGACAGTCAAAGTAGCCTTATTTTTTATATTAAACCAAATGATAGCTATATGAATAAGTATTATTTTTTTAAATACTATAAGCGTCTATGTTTTAAGCTTTACAAAACTGAGAAACTTGTTATTTTTTAAAAGACTTATTATTTAGAGCATACTCAAGTTTTTATTGCTGTTTAATTATTTATATATTTTTCCAGAGGTCGGTATGCTGATCCCTTTGGTGTTGGTAGCTCAGACTTAGATCCTTTTGCTCCTTCCGGACATGGAAACTTGTTTGACCCTTTCAACCGGGATCCATTGAGGCCTTTAGATCCAGGTCATGGGATTCCAGGAGGCCTTCCTAGGTACTAATCTCTCTCTTTCTCCTTCTCCCCCACTCTCCCTCTCTATCTCACATAACTTTGTTAATAGAAAAAATTAGATTTAAAAATATAAATAATATATTTGGTGAAATTACAAATTAGTTCAGGTTCGTGCTTTTCTGCTATTTTGAGTACGTTACGAGGAATTTAAGTTCTCATGCTGAGCAGTCTTGTATCATCCTTAACGCAAATCTTGATGAGAGCTTAACTGGTTCAAATATAATATATGCTCTATATTATCCTTGTAATATCCATTATCCAAAAATCAAAAGATCGATGTCTGTCTAATTTTATACTTTTAGTATATGTTTAGTACCCAATTCATTTTTATTTTAAAATTAAAAGTAAAAATAAAATATGAGGTACATGTTTATATACATTCAAACAAAGGTGAGTTTTGTGAAAACCAGTTATTGCCGAAGGGAAAAGTAATAGGTTCGCCAATGCAGCTAAATAACATTTATAAACTTATTTAAATCTTATTGATTAAAACTTTGGAATACACATTCTTGAGTAGCCACCATACCAGGCTAAAACTTCCCTTGGAAACTGTCAAAATTTATATTTGTTGTTTCTAGAGGAGCTGTTCCTCCTGGTGCCAGGTTTGACCCTTTTGGCCCTCCTGAGATCGGGCCCAGGCCTTCTAGACCACGCTTTCCACCAGATGCAGATCACCTCCCTCCTCCTGGGTATGATGACATGTTTATGTAAAACATTTGTACATTTTGGTTATGTTAAAATATTAAATTGATTTTTGAACTAAAAAGATTCTTTTAAAATTACTATTTTACTTCTCAACCCTTTCCTAGTAGTAATAAAGATATTTCAGTTCATCCTCTAAATAATTACTTAGAAGATAACCAGGAGAAACCAATATGAGTTTTATGAGTGATTTTTCTCAGTCTATTCTTCTGGTTGTTCAGGAAGGTAAGTGTAAATAAAGAATAATGTACAGAAGTAATCCATAACAGCAGTGAAAATGGTTTTATGTAATATAAAGTTTCAAATTTGGAAGATAACTGGTGCTAACAGTTCCTCTGTAATTTTCTGTTGAATTTTATTCATTCTCATGAGGTACTCCTACTAAAAGTAATGTAAAGGTGTTCAGTAAACTTTAAGCCCCGTTTACATGCTACAACAAATTTTAATAATGTGAAGTCGGAATGTGTAATGAGACATCATTACGACTATATGAAGTTGGAGTTGTTGGTTGAAGCCAGTTAGTATCAATCTGGCAACAATATCAAATGGTTGTAGTGGTAAATTGGAACGTCTAACTAGCCCACTCTGGTCTTGTTGGAACGTCTAACTAGCCCACTCTGGTCTTGTTGTCGTCTAACTAGCCCACTCTGGTCTTGTTGTCTTCTAACTAGCCCACTCTGGTCTTGTAGAGCACATTAGTATGTAATTTGTTTGCTGTGTTATTCTATACAATGTTCTTTTATTCTTTGAATCATATTTGAAGGTGTCAATGGAAGAAGGTGGAATGTGATATTTAAAAAATTTTTAGTTTTTGTCAGGAATGAAGGTTGTATGTGACAAATTAACACATGACACCACTCCCAGCTCTCTAACACACTCAGAAGAATCAGATATTTTAAATGATGATGGAGATATGTACACTGTAAATTACTCCTCTAAAGGAAGAAGGGTGTATGTAACACTCCAATGCCTACATACACCCTTCATCCATTTGGGATTGTAAAGTTCTTCCGACATACATCCTTCATCCACTAGTCTATGGGCCAAAGCTGACTGAATTTTCATAACAACAGTCAGTCATCTGTCATTTTTAATCTTGCATTGCAGTGTTAATTACTGTTCTATTTTTTTTTTTTTTGTTTTTTTTTAATATAAGTTAATATGTTCCAAAATGAACAGTATAAGTCGTGGTACTAAAATATCAAAGTTGCTTTCAAATAAGAAAGAAGACTGCAAATAAAATCACCCTGAACATTTTTAAAAACATAGACCACTTGATAATATGGTCAGATTAGTGCTCTGGTCAAAACAAAAATTTCCTCACAATATCTTTGTACCAGTATTTAGTACATAAAGGGCTATTTAAAATGATAGATCATAAATTCCTTAAAGTAGGTCACACATACCTAGACTCCGACAGAGGCTTTAGAAGGATTGAGAAAAGTTGCAGAAATATCAAAATAAATACAGAGACATCATCACAAAATCAAGAAAAAAAACAAAGTTTTTGACATGAAGCAACATTTTAGAGAAACTGAATATGTACCCACTACTTTAAAACTTTATAACAGGAGAGTAGATCTAAGTGTGCAAACGTAAACGAGAATGATGTACCGGACGAAAATTTTGACTGGAAATGTCCCAAGTGCGTGTGTAATGACGAGAGCAACATGGCGGATGAGGGCAACATGCACCAAGCAGGGAACGATTTGGAATATGCATCACTAATTGAGGTAACCAAAGTGCTTAAACAAGACTTAGAATCTCTAAAATACGACAACATTTGTCTACGGGAGAGTATTGAAGACAGTTTAAAAGTGAAAGAAAAGTCAATAAAAACAGAAAATTCTCAATATACGCTACACAAGCCTAGGCCTAGCATAGAACAGGAAACAGACCATGTCAAATTGAACAACAGAAGATGGGAATCAGTACCATATAAACACTCCAACTTTCAACCCACTCATATCAATAGCGAGTCATCTTTCAATATTCCTACAAAAAACAGGTTTGATGTCCTCAGTGAAGAAGCAGAGATTAGGCCTAAGACTAGGCCTACACATCCCGAGCCCATACATGTCAAGCATGTTAAAACAAAACCTAAACATCGTGTGAGGATTTATTCAGACAGTTACGGTCGAGGGTTTGCGAAACTTATGTCAGAAGTCAAATCAGTTCAAGGAGTTCAAGTTGATGCAATTGTTAAACCTAGTGCCAGAATGAATGAGGTTACGGCAAACATTGGATGTACCGATTATACCGAGAATGACTTTGTTGTTATCATTGGTGGAGCTAATGACGTAGCCTGTAATGAAGCGTCAAATGCTACAACTGCGCTGAGGGAAACACTAGAAAAGCTCAACCACACAAACACCATCATTGTAAATGTTCCACATCGCCACGATCTTCCAGAATGGTCAATCATCAATGAAGAGATAAGGAAGACAAATCGTATGTACAGTAAAATGTGTAAGAATAAGAGTAATGTAAATATTGTAAATAGCAATAAGTGTCACAGAGATCTTCACACCAAACACGGCCAACATTTTAATATTGTAGGCAAAAAGTCTCTGAGTACAGTTGTAAATAAAGTTATTAGGGATAGGTTATAAGTTAAGGATACATGTGTCATAGCTCTAGAGTATGAAAGCGCCCAGGGAAACGGGCAATAGAGGCCAAGTATTACACTAGTGATACCTGGCCCAATACAACGTTAGGTAGTCAAAACAATGTAAATAGTATGTCCACATCATGTTTAGAAAATAGCCTTAAAGATAAAGAATTGTCTGAAATAGATGAAGTTAGGTTAGGTAAGGATTTAAATATAGGCTACTTGAATATTCAGGGTATTAATAATAAACAGTTAGTTTTAAATGAATATGCAATTGAAAAATATTTTGATATTTTGTGTTTCAGTGAGCACTGGTGCCAAAATGATGAAATATTGCACATTGTGTTAGATGATTTTTGTCTTATGAACCATTTCAGTAGGACACAGTGTAAACATGGTGGCGTAGCAATATTTATTAGACCAATGATTGCTGAAAAGTTTGAGAAATTAGATCTTAACTTAATGTGTAGTGAGATTGATTTTGAAGCAACAGGCAAACATAA
>JAQJVL010006217.1:0-30373 GCA_035578905.1 Stictocephala bisonia
CTTTTTTTAGCAAATTGTGTTTTCAAACTCCGTTGAAATGTAGACCACTTTGCGCTTATCTTTCCAAGTACCAATCATGACCCCGTCACTGTACCGAGCAATTGTCTCATCCTTATTGGGCTTTGCTGTCCTAACCTCACGAGGAGTGTCCACTCTATCTTGCCTGAGTGTTCCAGTGCAATAAGTATCTTCTGATAGTAGAACTGACGCTAAGTGGTAGCTGTTATAGAAATTATCAAGGTAAAGAGAGTGGCCTACTCCCAACTTTCCTTTCATAAGTTCTAAAACAACTTTTTCAGCATGCCCCTTTCCTGAAGTCACATCACCTCTTCCACCGTAAACAAAGAACCTTAGCACCAAGCTCTCTGGTTCAGCCATTGTGTATAGTTTTATTCCATATTTGTGTTTCTTGCCTTTCAAATATTGCCTAAATATGAGACGGCCTCTCCAGAGAATCATTGATTCGTCAATTGACAGCTCCTTGTTTGGATAATAAACATTATCCATTTTCAAGTTGAAGTAGTTCACTAATTCTCTCACTTTGAACAAACGGTCATTTTTTTCTATCTCATTACGAGCCTCTGCATAAAATGAGAAACATCGTAGAATGTTTAGGTACCTATCTCTACTCATGTACTGTCGAAATCCTGGCAAGGCAAAGAGCCAGTGGGTTTTCCAGTAGTCATTTATTTTGCTTAGTTTTATTGTGCCAGTATGCATCATTAGGCCTATGAATGTTTTCATTTCACCAACTGTTACTGGTTTCCACTCTGTAATCCTAGCTCTTTCCAAATGGCCACGATCTAAAAATACTTTTTCTGCTTTTTTGTTAGTGTATCGAACAAGTGTTTCATAAAAAACTTCGTCAAATAGTAAATGGAAGAAATCAATGGGTTTTTTATCACCAGGTATGGGACACAAAAACTTGTTTTCCTTGGTAAAGGGTATGAATCTAAAGCCTGCAGTTGTTGTGCACCAAGTGGGATTAATAACTATTTCTTCGTCATCAGAATCGATTTCCTCTTCACTGTCACTGCTATAGTCCCTCATGTCTTGTTCAATTTCATCGTCACTCTGATTGGGTGTGGGATTTGTAGATGTATTAGCAGAGAGAGACATTGTTGAGGTGCCTGGTTGAACGTCATCCATTTCAGTTGTAGAAGTATTAGCAGAGAAAGACATTGTTGAGGTGCCTGGAAGAACGTCATCCATTTTAGAGCACTACACTAAACTATTACGTCATCAAAGCAAATACGCACTAAAAATAACACAATAAAAAATAAACAGTAATCTTTATTTAAAACAGCGTAAACAAATAACGAAAACAAGTGACAACGCAGCGAAGACACGAGAGAAACATCCGCACCATGAACGCAATGAAAGGTAGCGTGGGGGTGAAAGAACACGAGCGTATATCACGGGTGATACCTCCGTACTGAGTTGAGTTGAGCGGGAACGGAGGCAAGGTCAGTGACCCCCACTCCGTAGTGAACCAATGGATGCCTATAGTTGGCCGCTGGAAGAAAACATAACCTCACTAAAAATATTTCTCAACTGAGTGAATGAATGTAACACCGGTGTTCCACACGCACCAGAATAAAACCTGACATGTAACACGGGTGTTACATCCGCAGTGAACGTGTTAACAAATCGGAAACCCGCATATAAGGGCAAGCGTTCGTGAACTACCGTCCTGTGTCTCCCAGTTCGGTAGTTGTCCCTGCCCCTCGTATTGTACGTATGTATGTCTCGTCCTCTTATCATGTTTCCCTTAGAGACATAAAATAAGGTTGTTTCCAGTATATAGAGGCAGGGCAGGGTCAACAGTTGCAGTTGTTTGAATGAATCTTTGCAGGATTCTCTGAACCTTAATTGCGCTATAATACGAATAGCTCGTTTTTGCAATTTGAACACCCTACTGAAATGATTGTTTGCGGAAGCTCCCCATAGAACCAAACCGTAGGTAAGATGAGGGTAAATCAAACCATAATACGCCGTTATCAGGATATGAGTTGGGCAATATTTGGCTAGGGCTCTCAAAACATAAATGCATGAGGCCAATTTGGTTCAAACTTGGTCAATGTGACGGCTCCAGGTCAACACTCGATCCAGGTGTATTCCCAGGAATTTTGAACTCAACGCATCCTCTAGCATGGTGTTCCCCAACCAAACGGTTGGTCTCTCAATGTCCTCCTGTGGTCGCAACGCGAAAGACAAGAAATTGCACTTTGCGGGGTTCACTTCGAGATTGAGGCTATTGAAATATTGAACGCAGCTATTTAAATCAACAAAGGTTTGCTGTTCCAAGATCGATTTTGATTCATTAATGAAAAAAAGGGTTGTGTCATCAGCATACTGGATGGGTTTACCATGCAATAGTGATGGTCCTATGTCGTTGACATAGATCAAGAACAAGATCGGACTGAGTACTGAACCCTGTGGGACTCCATATCTCATTTCAATCGGTTCAGAGAGTTTGTCTGCAATTTGGACTACTTTGTACCGTCCGCTTAGAAATGAGCGAAGCCACTCGAGTGGTACGCCTCTGACGCCATAAGATTCCAGTTTGTCGAGCAGCTTAGCGTTGTCAACACAGTCAAAAGCTTTGGACAAGTCAAGAAACACACTAAGTGCGCTTTTTTGACCTTCCAACCCCTCTACAACCTTTTCGACAAGACTCACCACTGCGTCTACAGTCGATTTGTTTTTCCTGAAGCCGAATTGGCTGTCAGAAAGTAGGTTGTGTCTGTTTAAAAATTGCGTCAATCTGATTAAAAACAGTTTTTCGAATATTTTGCTTATAACTGGCAAAATCGAGACAGGCCTATAATTATTTGTAGAGTAGGGATCTTCTTTCTTAAAAATTGGTGTGACTTTTGCTGTTTTAAGGAGCGAGGGAAAACTCCATTTTCGAAAGACAGGTTTATTAATTGTGTTAATGGTTTAATGATATGGTTTGAACATTGTTTAATGAGCCACATGGACATAAGATTAATATCGTTGGATTTTTTCGCTGGGAGCTGCTGAATATTTTTTTCGAGCTCTTCCTCTACTGCGAGAGTCAGTGCCATTGACGAAACTGGGCTCCTCCTACATGTATGGGGGTCTTGTGAAGATGATGGGCGGGATCTCGACTCACAAGCAACAGAGGCGAAGTATCTGTTAAACTCGTTTGCTACCCCCACCTCATCCTCCACAAGCCTTTCCCCAATTTTAACTTTAATTTGTTTCAATTCTTTTTTATTATTGTTTATGACACTCCAAACAGTTTTTGAAAGATTTTTTGATGATTCTATTGCTTTGGAGACGTCATAAGCTTTAGCTGCCTGGATCACCTTTCTGTAAATTTTTTGTATTTTTGGAAAAACAATTTAAAATTTTTGTTTGAGGTAGTTTTGTAGATTTCAGAGTAAAACTTGAGCTTTTCTCTTGAAACCAAGATGCCTCTAGTGATCCATTTTTTGTTCGCCTTCTTAGGAAATGTTTTAATTGTTTTTTTAGGACAGCATGTATTTAGGTAAAAATTTAAACAGTCTGTAAAATATTTAAAATTTTGAATCAATGCATCGCCACTTTTCTTTTGAAAGGGAGGTGTTGAGGAGAGCAATGTTACTTGGCCTTATGTCTCTTGTTGTTTTGCTAATTTTGGGCTCCCTTTTTATTTTATTTCCACTAATTACAGCCTCTTAGCCATAGGGGTCCGAAATGGCAGTATTGACCACGCATGCCGCAACACTCGAAATATTTGATATGACATTGTCGATTGCTGTTTGAGTTGTTGCAGACACTCGCGTCGGTGTATCGATTAACAACTCAAGGCCAAATGATCTTAGTATATCGACTAGTCTTTTTGTGTTTGGATTATTGTTGTTCAGTGCATCTATATTAAAGTCGCCCATTATAACATATTTGTGTTTATGGGACGTTAGTTTAGTCAACAATGATTCAAATTTGGAAAAGAAAATTTCTTCATTTTCACTGGGAGACCTGTAAATTCCCACAATGATTATTTTTGAATTGATTGTGTGAAGTTTGATTCCGGCTGCCTCAAAATGCTTTTCGACTACCTCATTTAGACTGAATGAGTCAAAATTAATGTTTTGTTTGGGGAAAATTGCAACACCTCCTCCTTTGGTGAGTGTTCGGCAATATGAACTGGCTAATTTAAAATTTGGGAATTGACAACGATCGATGTTGTTGCTGTTAAATCCATTTTCAGTTACTACCAGTATGTCTGTCTGTAAGTCTTCACACATGAGTTGAATTTCGTCAAGTTTGTTCGTGGCGAATTGCGCGTTTTGATGGAGAAGTTTCGTTAAATTTTGATCTTTAAATTTTGGTTGCGTTTTGTAAGTCAGTTTTTCCCGACGCTGCGGCGAGGGTTCCCTAAAAAAACGTAATTATTATTACTAGGCATACTAGAGAATAATTGAGTAAGTTTTCATTAAAAAAATTAAGAATTGTTTTTTTTTATAAATATATAACTAAAATAGTACAACAACTCATTTTAATCAGAATTAGGAATAGAAAAGCCTATAGGCGTACTGTAGGTATTTACACAAATGTTAACACTTTTTAGGAATTTGTAGACTTTAGATAATTATCTACAAATTATTTAAGAACAAATAAAATTAATAGTTTTGCAAGTTTAAAAATGTAACATTATATATAAAAAGTATTATAAACAATAACAATAATGTATGTAATTATATAGGCCCATATCTAAACAAAATTAAATTCTAATCCTAATATTTTACTATATCTAAAAACAATTAATGCAGTATGTACCTGTAGTAGCATAATAACAACTAATATAAAACACTAATAAATGGGTATGGCCTACATAATTAATAAACAGTGTCATCAACTAACGGCATACATGTTTTGCATAACACTCTGGATGTACCCCATTCTTACACTTCGAGCAAGTTGTACTTGATCTCTTCCTTTTGCCAAGTGGGTTGTTTTTTCTTGAGCAGACTGCACATTCCTTTTGTTTTCCTGTTGGAAGTTTGTCAAGACCGAACTTTCCTCCAGGGGCATCACCTCCACCTTCATTGTTCACTCTTCCTGATAGCATATCAGCTGACAACGCTTCTATAAGTTCTACCATAAATTCTTATCTGGGGAGTGGCTTGTCAGTGTTTAATTTATATATGATATATGAATTTAATATCATACGCTCCATAATGTTAAAAATAACCTTTTTCCATGGTTTTAAGTTCCTCCGCTCGTCCAAGTATGTATATAGCATTCGGTCCGTGCCATCTATCCCCCCCATCCCCTTATTGTACTGATGCACAATAAGTGGTTTTCTTTTAATGATTATTTTTCTATTTCTATTTATAGAATATTGAACAGATTTTGCTTCACAGTTAGTTGACATGACAATAAATTGACACTTGTTAGATTGTTTCTCCCTCCAAGCCATCTGCAATATTGGACCCTTTCTAACATATACTTTTTGGCCTACTTTAAATTTGCCTTTCAGTTGCTTTGGGATTCCTTTTCTTGTTATACGGATTGTGCCTGTCAACCATGTAGAATTGTCATAAAAATATTTAGCAAGTGGTAAACTAGTGAAGAAATTGTCTAGATAAAGGTGGTAGCCTTTCATAAGGTAATTACCCATTTCTAGAAGAGAGACAAATACTTTTTGAGCTAAACTTTTTTCAGTTCTTTCTACTTGTTCGTCCATATATTTAGAACCTTTGTAGCACGAAAATGCAACACAATAATGGGTCATTGCATCGCATAATACCCAGAGCTTGATACCCCACCTGTGGTGTTTCTTTTTCGGCATGTACTGGGTAAGGGCTATGCGCTTTTTAGTGCCTACTAACGACTCATCAATAGATAGTGCTTGGTTTGGGATCTAGTATTGTCGAAAGAGTCTGTTCTGCCCTGCTAAGGAAAAGGGCAGTATCTGCAAAACATCTGTTTTGAGATAAAAGAAAGCAAAGTTTTAAACTTCATCATTAACATTAAAAATGCATTTTTTTCCTGATATATTTTTATTTTATTGTAATGTGTTATACTAGCATTGCTTAGAAAAAATAAAATCACTACATAAATTAAGTTTTAAATAAAAAAAATCATTTACTTCTTTTTGGACTTAATAAATGCTAAGCAAAAAGGCAGTATCTACCAGTTACTGCCCTTTTCCTTAGCAAATGTAAAATGGAAAAAAGGCAGTAACTACACTTTTTTACAATAAAAACAAGATTTTATTAAGGCTAAAAGGCTTACAAAAGGCTTTTTATTAAGGCTAAAAGTAGGCTATACAAAAGATGTTAATAAAAGTCTTTACGTTGTAGGCAGACTCTCCCAAAATAATTTCCTATTTTGTGGGATAATATTTTTCAATGCTTCAAGCAACTGGATTTTCCTTTCTCTTGGGAATCCCTTGGGAGAGTTCAGTTTGGCTGCTTCTGGTATCCCCCCCTTTTTCAAACCCCTCGGCTGCAAGAAATCAAGCTCCTTGAATTCTTCTGACTTGTCGTATGTGGTTTTGTACTGCAGGCTATGTTTACCTCTTTCAAACTTCATGTGAACAATGTCTTTGAGATAAGGCCTCTCTGGCATGGCTTTCATTTTTGCCTCAGATTTCCAACTTTTCCATAGGAAAAAGTTGTCAACGCTCATTTTACACACATCTACGTGGCCTTTATTGGCAGACCCTACAGCATTAACAAAATCATCGAAATCGTACGTTTTTTTCTGAGATTTTAGAGACAGCTCCACCTGATGGTGGAAGCTGTCGGCGCTCATGAAGCTATGCCCAGGCTCAAAGAAATAAACTAGGATTTCAGTAGCCTCAACAGCAGCCGAGTTAACTATTTGAACGAATAATGTTAATAAGCACCAATTTTTATTTTGCGTGCTACAATTGTCTAACCACAAGACAAACTTTTTAGTATCACGGTAGTGGTTGAAAAATACATTGAAAGTACTTGCGATATCTTCTTTATTTCTGCCAGTTATAGCACAGTGCCACAGCACTGCTAGTGGTTTAAGCTTACATTTTTCCCCACAGGAGCAAATGTCTGGTTGTATGTTGTGAGACGTGGCGCAAAGATTATTTGCTTGAACATGTCAAGTCGAGGCAGCATAATTATTTTTTCTAAATCTGCACTAAATACAACTTCACTGTTTTTGTCAGTTTTTGAGAGAGTGACACTTTCTCAGCAAATTCTTTGTATAATGTTATACTCTCTTTGACTAGTTTGTTATGGATTTTCCAAGTATTACAAATGTCACAATCTTCAACCAAATTTTCCTTATTGTGGTTGTGCAAATTAAAGTTTTCACAAACCTCACATTCTTCATGCCCTAACCTTGCAAATGAAATTCTCTGTTCTTTCAAGATGCGTCTATACAGCTCATATGAAACGCCAGACTTAAATTGTGGGTGTTTGCTAATGAAGTCTCCATGCATAAGCACAATATTTAAATCACTCGGTAAATATCTAGTTTTTGGTGCTTGTTCCCTCCTGTTATGAGCTACTTCAGGATGGAAGGTCTCAATGTGATTGATTATAGCTAAGTGAGGACCCTTATTCACTGACGGATGCCTGCCTCTCTTGCTTTTTATTGGTGTTATTGCATCTTTATCCGTTGAAAGTAAAGTGGTCAAAAAAATAAAATGTCTTGCACACTTTGCATTTGGCCGTTTGAATCAGTTAAAAAATATGAAACCGTCTTGTTTCTTCTATTGTCTTCACCGGTATTAGTTCGCCTTTTCACATCATACCTTTCACATTGATTAAAAACAAAAGTCCTCCTTTCTTCTAAATCTTCGATGTTCCAAAAAGACTCATTGATAGTTTTTCGACGTTCTTCGTCAAATTTTGTTGTACACTTATATTTACAAAATTCATTACAAGGAGATTGAACTGTATGGGATTTCTTTTCTTTCTCTAATTTTAGTTTCTTCCGTTCAACAGTTGTGAACTCTCTTTTTCCTCTTACGTTTCAAATCTGCAACAGTTGTTGTAGTGCTTTCTGGTGGTTCATTACAGTTGATACTACTGTTATTGGACAATAAAGAAGGATTTAAACTGTTGTCTAAAGTAGTAGTAGGTTTGCTTGAACTGGAATCAGCTAGGCCTATATCATCATCTAACAATATGAATTCATGTTTAATATTTAAGTCATTGCTGAAATCACTAATTGAAATATTGGTTGGCAAGGCTTCGCCAAGGTTTTCAATACTTGTTAGTTGTTGTAGCTGCTCCAGATCAAAAGAAGTTTCAGGGATTTCAAGTACAACAGTAGTAGTTTCAATTTCATTGTCATTCAAATTATTGTTGTCAGTCCATGTAGAAATAACTTCTACCTCCATACTGTTGACTAACTGTCCATCATCGTTATAAATTTTTAGTTCATTGTCACAAATAAAAACATTATTTGATCCTACCTCCTTATTAGCTTTGTCTGGTGGTGGTAGGCCTTCAACTGATGACACTAAAGTCTTCTCTACTTCTTCATTTACAATTACTGATGTTTTATTATTATTCGTGTTTGACTCACATGATACACTTTGTGCCAGTCCTAACTGGTAAATAAGTTTACTTCTTGAAGAAACAACTTTCTCTTTCTCTTGTACTTTTTGGGAGTTGTGAACGAACACTCTCCTTCCGCTGAAGTGTCCAATAAACACTTTTCACGCCGAATTTCCTTTATAAAAGTTTTTGAAATGCCACATACAACTGCAGTTTGTTCTAACGATTTTTTTACGGGGATTTGTTGTTCATCTCTTAATTTGGCCTCATTCGCTATGAACTCACTTACTCTCCAAATAATTTCCCTAGCCTGACTTTAGTAGATTTTCCTTGGGCTACTTTAGGAATAAAGCGAGCCATAGTTGAGGTAGGAACTACTAAAGGAATAAACTATTTAGGATTTACGTTCACTAATTTTACAACTTTAAGAGTGCAGAGAACGATGTTTTTTTCGAACCGGACAAATGATCACGGATCAAATTTAACAGTCATCTTTAAACGGTCTTTTCCAAACAAATTGCATTTGATCAAGAGTGAAATTACTCGTTGAACTGCTTTGTGGATTCATAGGCCTAATTAGTTTAATAGAATAAATATAAAAATTATTTAGTTTGAAGTTTTTTATTTTCACCTATTTTTCAAAACTAGGCGTATGTATTCATAATATCAAAAGCAAACCCAATGCGCAATATGATAGCATTTTAAATAACACCTCATACACAACGTTAGGTAAATAAATATTGATACAAATATGGATTCAAAATAACGTTGTTTGTATGGGAATTAAAACAGTATGGCCGACAGAGTCTTAACACACTTAAAGGAAAAAAAAAACACGAACTGACTTATTACACTACAGTAGTTAGATAAAAACAAACATATAACGAACTAAATAATTGTTCCTAACACGCTAAACCACAAGCCAATATATCGCACGCGGTCTGGAAACGTACTGAATGTGTATCCGTAGGTAACAATTAACGTAATTTATTTTAGAAGCAAGCGTGGGAAAGTCTGACAATAGCGAATGTTGCCAGGACTACAGGCATATTGGGCCCTCCACCCGTCTCCTCCCTATCACCGCTCAGCGGGCTCGAGGCCGAACCTTCGCCGCGCGGTCTATACTTTCGAATTAAATCATCTCCGGCGGCAACGGCTTTTCTGTAGGAGTCAGCAGCATTGAAGAGTTGTTCATTTACTCCAAACCATTGTCTCCACTGATAATGTCCTCATACTAAGGATATCGTCAACACTAAGGCCACTAACCACCTGCACCGAAGGCTGAGAGAATAAGCCATAAGCCTCTGGACACAGTGCACGCAATCTACAAAACAGCAGCCCCGTAATCGAGGAAAACTTGTCATCTCTGAATAATCTGACAAGCTTTCCGCCTGCTCTAATAAATCATGATCCATCTGGGTTTCCCAAAATGACCAGTTGAAGGTGGTCTCGAATGTACTTTTCAAAGGACATAAAATTCATGCTGAGCAGAGTTGAGACATCACCCTTTTCCGCTGCTTCTCTGAAAGCTTCGTAAGAACAGAGGGCCCCAAAGATACCTAAAGATTCCTTTCCGTACTTTACACAGATATACGACGCAATTTCACCGATTCTCAGCCAGTTAAAAGTCATCCTTACAAACTTCCCCCCCCCCCAAAGATGGAGGTTATGAGGGCCATGATCGAAGATCTTCTTAGCAAGGGTGTTATTGAACAGTCTCGTTCCGCTTATGCCAGTCCATCTTTTCTTGTGCCCAAGCCTAATGGTAAGTCCAGGCTTGTGATGTATTATCGGATGCTCAACGCTAAGGTCGCTATTGACTCGGTACTTCTGTCTGATTTGCATTCTGCTTTTGATTGGTTCGGTAATTAAATGAATTTTTACTAATTTCTAAGCTGTCTTCCCATTCCATTTCATGTATTGTAAATAGTTTGAATTCCTTATGGTTATTAAAACTTATTTTAATGCCCATTTATTGCCAATTTGTTGGCTTGGAAGAATAAGGTTCCAAATACATGTTCACGCTAAATACATTGCATATCACTTATGTTTAAATGTAATCGCTCGTTCACAGAATTAGTACGGTGTTATTAACCTAAAAAAAGGCCTAACCTTGACATCCAAAGTAAAAGTTTTATTCCAACTCCAAATTGTTCTATATAACCCTCTTATTGTTTGGTAAAAAGTTACACCATTTTGAGCGTCGGGTTTGGGGGGGAGGGGGAGAAAAAGTAGGAAATTTAGTAGTTTTTTAGTTTTTTGGAAATTGGTTGAAAACTAAGCTGTTTAGCACAAAGAGTGTTATATACAAAAATATTCTACATGAAATTTTAAACAAAAAATGTCGTATGCATATTCCCTGTAAAATTTACGGTTTATCAGTTGCAGACGGTGTAAAAATAAAAATGATATAATTTTTAAGGTTTTTTTCCAAATAAAGCTATATAGAAATAAGTAAATGATTTAATTAAAGAGTAATAATATACTACAGTATTATAGTCAAAAAGAGGCTAAGAGGCACCATAGAAGGTTGAAAAAGTAAAAATAATTGTTAGGAGAAACGTGGTAGTACAAGCAGGCGTGGCCGCCATCATAGTGACCTTGGACCGCGGGCCGCAACCAATGGCGGTTCTGTCTTCTGCACTTGTTGTCTGCCCCCTCCATTCCACCCCTCCCTCACGCACTGTCACAGATCGATCGATATTCTTCTTCAGTCGTCTTAGGAGACAAGTTGAGTACGTTTGTGCGTGGTACTTCTAGTGCAGTTTTGCTGTAAATTTTTTATGGTTGGTGTTTATAGTAACGTGCGAATTATGTGAAAATCACTTGAGATAGTGTGTTAGTTATGGCGTAGTGTGTGTTAAAACCTTGTAAGGACAAGGGTGGTGAACTAATTACTCTGACTAGAAAGGCGGTGGACAAAATAATTCAGTGCAGTGAAATACGTAAAGATGGCGTCAAAGCCAAGTTCCTGCAGAATGATTCGCTTCAAGTACATAGTAAGTGTCGACAAACCTATATATTACGTCCAAAACCACCTGAAATGGAAAAAGAACCTCCAGCAAAGATACCACGTGAATCATTTGATTTTAAAGCCTTATGTTTTCTTTGTGGTCGCAAGTGTGTAGATGTATCTAAATGCAGGAATCCTGCTCAAGAAAAGTGGAGTTTAGTGCAGAAACTTGAACTGATTGAAAGCATCAGAACGGAAGCAAATAACAGGCATGACAAGTGGGGAGATGAGGTAAGTGTGAGGCTCTCTCAGGTCATAGATCTCGTAAGTTCTGATGGGAGGTACCACTGGCATTGTTACCAGACATTTCAAAAGCCAGGATCGTCACGACCCGAAAAAGGAGTAGCAACCAGTAAAGGTGGGTCTAGTGCTGATGCCAAAAGAGAAGACGCTTTTGAAAAGCTATGTGATTATTTGGAGGAAAACAATGAATGTCAATACGACTTTGAAGAACTACAAAATATATTCCTTCGTCTGAGCCCTGAAGATGAGCCATATACTGTCACACATTTTAAAAGAAAACTTATCCAGCGTTATGGTAATAGTTTAAATTTTGCAGTTTTACCAGGAAAAAGAAGTGTGATTTGTTTTTCTGGAGCATCAACTAATATTTTATCAGACAACTGGTATAAAAATCGGAACTATGATAATGAAGCTGAAGAGGAACTGAGATTGATCAAAACTGCAGCAGCAATTATTCGACGTGAGATAAAGTCCAAAAGTTACGACTATTCCCAGTTTCCAACAATTGAAGATATTTGTAAAGGGGGATCTGAACTGGTACCTGAGTTTCTCAATGTCTTGATAACTGAAATCATTTAGCCTACTTGTACAAGACAAACATCCTAGAAAATCCAGAGGGCAAAACAAATTATGGAAAGGAAAAAAACAGCAATATGTCACAGTATAATACGCGCTGCTCGTCCAAGATCGTTTTTATCCCCAGCCCCTTCTTGAAAGCGATTGCAAAGCAGCCTATACATGCATTACTGAAGTTGGATGCACTACCCCCCACTTCAGGAGCGTCCAGACAGCATTCATTTAGGACCTACCACCAGGTACAACAGTGGCTGAATGAAGATAAGGATCCACTCGAGTGGGGTTGGAAGAAGATTGGCGACCACCTGACACCAATTACAACAGCACGTCCTGCAGCCCCCCAGGAATTACTGTCCCTTATAATGTGTACTTGCAAAGATGAATGCGTTCGTAATTGTGAATGCAGAAGGAGTGGTCTAAACTGCACTAGCATATGCAGCAATTGCTCAGGCCAAGCATGTGATAACATGGACAATAATAACATCTTAGACGACGAGCTAGAGGAGGAGGATAATGTGCTGGAGGATGAGTGAAGTTAATAAAGACATTGAACATTCCAAATTTGAAAGATATTTATGCTTAAGAAGTGAATTTATGTTGCAATGTTCGTAGAAAGTTCAGGTTGGGTTTCTCCGTACCACAGGTTTATATGGCCTAGGCCTGTGGAAGCCTCTTTTCCCTTAAAAAAGAGTGCCCCTTGATAAGGTGGTGAGGTTGTCGTTTCTTCAAGGGCTTATCACTAACATACCACCGGCCACTGAAATAGCAAAATTCTTTTACGAAGCTTATTTTTTAAAAAAATTATCAAAATTACGAAAAAGTTAACATTTACACCGTCTGTAACTCTTGAACCGTACAATTTAGAGTGATTATGAAAAGGACCATTCTTATTTAAAATTTAACGTAGAACATTTTTGTATATAACAATGTTTGGGATAAACCGCTTAGTTTTTGAAATATTTACGAAAAACTAAAAAAATTAGTGATTTTTCAAATTCCCCCCCTCACCCCCAAACCCGACGCTCAAAATGGTGTAACTTTTTACCATAGAATAAGGGGACTATGTAGAGCAATTTGGTGTTGGAGGAAAACTTTTACTTTGGATGTTGAGGTTTAGGTCTAATTACACCGTACTAAATTGATCACTGGATGTTTGAGCTGTAATTGCAATCCCAATACTCTGCAGAACCTACAACATTCTTTAACAACAAACAGCACAGACATATCTTCTGTTATTAACAGTAAACCTTATACTAAACCTGATAAATGGCATAAAACTGTAAACAGAACCAAGCCTTCTAAAAGGAAATCCATCACAAGTAGAGGTTTAATAACACGCAATAGATTTGAAGTTCTTGATAAAGAAACCGACACTGAATGTGGCAATGATACATCTGACTTAAATCACCTATATAAACAGTCTACAAGACACAATTAAAGCGTGTCTAAAACTAATAAATCTAATAACAATAACAAGTCAAGAACAAAGGAACGAAATCTTTCCACACAGCACTCAAAAAAGAAAAGAAAACACACTATACTTATTTGCAGTGACAGTCAAGGTAGAGACTTGTCCCCATATCTTGAACAAGCAAGCTCTGCTAAATTTAATGTTTTTAACACTTGCCACCCTGGTGCTCCTCGGGAACTAATAATGAATTCCATCACATCATCTAGTGATTTAAAACAACTGACCAAGGATGACTGTGTTGTCGTTGTGGGAGGCACAAATAATATAAATAAGATATCTACTGGTAATCCTTAAAAAGTTCCTGCAATATTTTCAAGACTTCTTGGTAAAGCAACAACATTTATTTCGGCATACAAACCTAATTCTCTGTACTATACCCTATAGGTATGATTTGGGTTCTGAGAGTCCGGAAAACATGTTGATTAAGGAAGCCAACGTAGCGATCAGGCAGCTGTCCTTCAATCACTCCCATGTCAAGCTTCTTGACTTGTATATTTTAGAGAGATGCCATCAAACCAGACATGGCCTGCATATTAATAAAAGCGGGAAACGGTTTGTATGTAAAGAAATCGTTAAGATTACTGAACAGTTATTTCAAGATCAAAACAACTCGTTAATTTTCATTACAGACCCAATAACTACACAATGTAATCAGGTGGTCTCCACTCAACCACGTAGAGATGAAACCCCTTTAGAACCTATTCAAGTTGTTGAAGATGACATGCAGAATTATGTAACACGTTTTCAGGGAGTAGTGATATTGCCTTTGGACACTGCATTTCAGCAGATTTCCAGGATCAAAGACACATGAGTAGAGGTGTAGCAGTAGTTTTTAGAAACGAATTCGGCAGACCAACTTCTTCAGATCTGGCCAGCAGCAATCTCTCACTTCAGCATAGTAAATATGGCGCAGCAGTGTACGGACTCATTACTAAGCCAACATACAACAGTAAACCATCTGATGAGGACTACAATGCAGCTTTACAATCACTTATTTTAGATCTTAAACTTAAAAAAATTAAAACACTTATTTGTTCCCCCATGGGATGCATGAGAGATGAGATTGCCCCTCAACTGTTTGCTAGGAATATTGTGCAGCTTCACCGCAGTACCAGTGCCTCAGTCAACATAGTAATACGGGATGAGAGGGCCACCAGAACGCTTCGAAATGGACTTAAGCATCATGAGTTTGTGGCTTTGATAAGGAGTTGCATCGCCCAAGAAATGAGCAAGAGAAGTTCCATAGTTCCAGTCCAGATGTCAAGCTTGGGAGAGCACCTACAACCAGCATCAGAGAGAGATGTCATACCAGTGACAGCTGCAGAGTTACCACTTGTGTCAGTTTTGACTGGAGATACTCCCAGTGAAATACAAAGCTCCTGTAAAGCAAGAGTAATAGTAGAAGATAAAAAAAGTTCTGTTAAGGGGGGTTATCCAAAGCCACAGAGGTCAATGATTTAAATTCCCAACCCATTGCCTTAAAGGAATCGACTTAAAAATACCTAAACATAAAGAAATTAATCTCTTTGATAACAATTCAGAAATATTATCTAATTATCTTAATTTTCTGTTTTTAAATGTCCAAGGTCTTGATAAAAAAACTGCTGTTTTGGAAAGTTTCCTGATTTGCTTACATGGTATTCAGTTTATATGTCTTACCGAGCACTGGCTGAAAAAAGATGAAATTGACGCTTCCAATCCGCAAGGCTTTTATTGTGCAGCCTCCTATAGTAGGTCTGAACACATAAGAAGAGGTTCTTTAATATTCGTACGCGATAATTTATGTGCAAAGGAATTTAATATATTTAATTTCTGCCAGGAATTTAACTTTGAAGCCTCAGCCATTATTGTTGAGGAAATAAAACTTATAGCTGTTTCTTTATACCACTCTCCCTCGGGTGATGCGTATGAGTTTATTAAAACACTTGACAACCTTCTTGAGTTTTTGGGCTCCTGGTCCAGCTACACTATTATTGTAGGGGGTGATATTAACTCAAAACTTTATGTAAATACAAATAAAAAAAACCATAACTATCTTCAAAAATATATTGAGGCAACATAATTTTTATTGTCTTAATAAGGCTGTGACAAGAGGCTATAACTGCCTCGACAACCTATTTATTAACAGTCCAGTCAATAAAACATCATGCAAAATTATTCCATTTCCTTATTCAGATCATGATGGTATTCTTCTAGGCTTCCACGCTAACAACGAGCAAACACCTAAAACGTCCACATTCTCTGCCAATAAATCTACATTCATTATTCCAAAATCGGTTTATAACGATATATCACTCCATTTACACTCTTACGACTGGGACCATTTGCTATCAGAGTACCGAGGCAAAGGAGCTACCTGTAATTTTCAACACCTTTTCTCTTTAATTTTAAATAACATCAACTTTTATAAAAAATTAAAGTTACTTAAGTCAAATAAACCTACTAAGCCGCGTCCTAACTGGGTTTCACCAGATCTACTAAAGATGAGAGACAGGCTGTTTTTTCTACATGGTGTGGCAAAAAGCACCGATAGTAAGGCTGTCAAGCACAGCTTTGCTACCCTAAAAAAATAGTACAGAAAATCAATTAAGGAAGCAAAGATTTCTCAAAATATAAAATACATTGAGCGCAGCAAAAATAAACATTAAAACAAGATCAAGTATGTTTCACGCCTAATGAGTATAATGATTTCTGTATTGAGTCTGTCTCCGAATTAAAAAACAAAATGAATAATTTTAAATCTAATGTTAATAACTGTTGTGTCTTTCTAAATCGCTCTGACGTAACTCCAGTTGCCTTTAGTTGGACTGTCATTACACCAGATGACGTGCTTTCAGCTAGTAAACGCCTCAGTAATTCGGACAGCAGTGACATATACTGCATGTCAAATAATCTCATTAAATTCATTCTCCCAAGTTTTGTCAATCCCCTTACTTCCTGCATAAATCTATGTCTGAAGGAAGGAGTTTTTCCTGATCCACTAAAAATCTCTAGAGTGTGCCCAGTATATAAAAAAGGGCCAAAAGATAAGCTAGACAGCTATCGCCCGATATCCATTATTCCAATCTTATCCAAATTAATTAAAATTTTAGTTTTTGACCAGATTAATGAATTCTTTGAAACAAACCAATTTTTAAGCACATCACAATTCGGATTCAGGAAAGGCAAATCTACATCAAATGCAATTGACAGTCTTATTAGAACTATTATTCAAACGTTTGAAAATAAAAATCTTGTCCAGGCCACCTTCTGTGACCTGAGCAAAGCATTTGATTGTGTGAATCATAGCGACCTTTTCAAAAAATTATCTTATTATGGTGTGAACGGGTTACCTCTAAATTTTTTCAAGTCATATCTTACAAATCGCAAACAAAAATCTTTTATAAATGGCCAATGGTCGAATGAAGTCTCTTTACATTGTGGAGTTCCCCAAGGGTCCGTACTTGGACCCTTTTTATTTTTAATATGCATAAATGACCTCCCTCAATGTTTGTCTGCATCTTCTACTATATTGTACGCTGACGACACAACATTTGTCAACATTGGTAAAGACATAGAAGAAATTAAATTACTATCTGAAAACACTATTATGAATGCATCCAAATGGTTCCAGGCCAATGGATTTCTTCTAAATAATGATAAGACAAAAAATATATTGTTTAGCGTGAGATCAGGTTCAGTCAATTATAACTGCCTCAACAACTTCTCATCTAGTGTTAAGTTTTTGGGTGTTTTCATTGACCAGAATCTAAATTGGAATGAACATATAGAGCATATATCCAATAGGCTGTCAAGAGTAATTTACCTCTTAAGGCGTTTAACATCTTGTGTTACCATAAATTATGTAAAAATAGCATATTACGCTTATTTCCAATCTATTTTTAGATATGGTCTGATTTTCTGGGGGAATTCAAAACGAATTAAGGAAATATTAGTTATCAAAAAAAAAGCAATTAGAGTAGTTTCAGAATCAAGTTTATTTGAACATTGCAAACCCCTTTTCCAGTATTTGAAAATTCCAACTATTATTAACTTATACCTATTTGATCTCATTTCCTATGTTTTTCAAAATCCTCATTTGCTACATTTTAATTATAAAAATCATTCTCACAACACCAGACAGAAACTGAACACATCAATACACTTTTATAGATTGACGAAGTCTCTTGATAGCCATGTGGTATTATGCTTGAAAGTTTACAATTTCCTTTCCCATTTAGTTTTGAAGTACAGTCAAAAACAATTTTTAACTAAGTTTTATATATGGCTCCTGGAAAACCTCTTCTATTCTGTAGATGAATTTTTTACTCTGAACCACATTAACTTCTAACCTTTCATTACGTCATAAGACATTATTAAAATATATATTGTATTTAATTTATCCATTTTGTTTTTTTAATGTTGAACAAATGTTTAAACTTAGTTTAGTTTAAAATTAAGATGATTTGACATTGTCCATAATTGTAAACAATTTGACGGCAAATAAATGAATTATTATTATTATTATTAAATAACAACAACCGTGTTCTGATAGAAAGGCTGTCAAAGTTGTGCCTTGTTACTGAACTGTGTTTCTATCACATATTTGTATATATTAAGTTTATTTTTTATGCTGGTATGATGCTGCTTGATTGGGTAAATTTTCAAAGTTTTTTTTAAAATAAAAAGTTATTTATTAATAAAGAATCAGTTGGAGCTATATCATTGTCAGTTTTAATGATTTTATGAGTATCATGAAGTTGTAACCATGTAATTCTAAAATAAGGTAATGAAGGGATTTATAAAATCATTGAATTGTGCACCAAATTGTGGAGTGAAAAAGTTGGGATTTTATTTTGGCAGTAAATATCAATACACAACCAGTAAACAAACCAAAACCACATTCAATAAAGTTCTTTGCTCATGTAAGCTGTATCTGCTGTGCTGAAATATTTTGTTCTCACTTTTAAGTTTAAGTGGTTAAAAGTATTCAGTATATTATTATAAAACTTAGTTATCACCTTTATTTTTTATTTATGAAAAAAAATATGGACATGTAAATGCACATACAGTAGCATCAACTTTTGGGTAATTTCATGCTATGTGTTGAAGACACGTTTCCACATCCAGCTAGTTGTAGTAAATATTGTATTTTGTTACAACATAATAATTAGGAAACGTATATACAAAATTATGTTTTATACTTACCATGTATTTATTTACAACGCAGAATGGTGAAATTAAAATTTTTAAATAATTGTTTAATATTTACATAAGACATTATGTTCCATCATAATATCTTCTTTTATTATTGATGGTATGGTATCTTTGAAAACAGTCCTGGGGACATAAAGCTGGTCTACTGGACAAGCTTTGTAGTAGCAAGTCGTGTCCTTTCTCTGACCATTATGAGAGCACAATTGACACTTCTTCCTCCCCATATAAATCCCGGTTATTCAAACTGGCGGTGGGGACAAGCCAGGGGAATGAATATATATATAAAATGTTTATTGTCTATTCATATTTTAATGAAAAGTTTTGTTATAAAATAATAATGTTTGTAGCAATGTGTAGTTAAGTTTAAAAAATGTACAAGTGCATTTCTTTAATAGGTTTTCATTTAAATCCAATAAGGATAATAAATTACGCTTTTATGGGGAATTGCCCATATACAACTTTTCATCAAAAATTTTTCCTTAGGTCAAACATATTTCACACTATAAACATGGGTTTTTTAGTATAATATAACAATTTTTTACTATATATTGCTGATTTTCCTTTATTCAATATTTTATTAAGAAAATTGTATATTGGTATTGAAGTAACCAGCTATATTAACCTAGTCCTGTGCTAACTTATTTAGGGATGCTCACAAAACAGGAACTAAGAGTTGGCACCTGAATGCAATTGGCTGGTGTTACTTTACTTTGATTTGAATAGCATTACCTACAAATCATTATCATTCACACACGCTGAGCTGATAAATACACTATTGATCATTTAAATCATGTAATGTATTGATGATTTTTTAGGAATCAGTTATGGTCAGAATGCTCTACTTCCTTTACTAAGTAACTCCGCTATGCCGGTCCCAAGCCCGGGGCACCATCAGTGGCTGGAACGGATAAATGAAGTTGCGTGTGAGTTGGCAATGCTGACTCTAGGTTGTCTCATTTGAACGCATTAGTGAAATAATTTGTTTAATTTTTAGTGTTTATTAGAAGCTTAAAGGCATTTTTTAATGTGAAAACAAAAACAACAATGTAATTACATTATTGTTACAATAATTAAAGATATGATTATTCTTATTATGAATTTTTTCATTCTGTGTCACACATAACCGATGGTGAAGGAGGAGGGTTCCTAACCAGCTACGCCAGCCAAACCCAGGCTGATGTGTATACTTCTCCTTACAAACTACATCGGCCAGTTCCACGCTGGCATGTACATTGGCTCCTTCCCAACTGCACCAGCCAGTCCCAGGCTGGTGTGTACATTGCTTCTTCCCAAGTACGCCAGTCAGTCTCAGGTTGGAGTGTACATTCCTCCTTCCTAGCTACACCAGCATGTCCCAGGCTGAAGTGTACATTCCTCCTTCCTAACTACACCAGCATGTCCCAGGCTGAAGTGTACATTCCTCCTTCCTAACTACACTAGCCAGTCCCAGGCTGAAGTGTACATTCCTCCTTCCTAGCTACACCAGCATGTCCCAGGCTGAAGTGTACATTCCTCCTTCCTAACTACACTAGCCAGTCCCAGGCTGAAGTGTACATTCCTCCTTCCTAACTACACTAGCCAATCCCAGGCTGAAGTGTACATTCCTCCTTCCTAACTACACTAGCCAATCCCAGGCTGAAGTGTGCATTCCTCCTTCCTAACTACACCAGCCAATCCCAGGCTGAAGTGTACATTCCTCCTTCCTAACTACACTAGCCAATCCCAGGCTGAAGTGTACATTCCTCCTTCCTAGCTACACCAGCATGTCCCAGGCTGAAGTGTACATTCCTCCTTCCTAACTACACTAGCCAGTCCCAGGCTGAAGTGTACATTCCTCCTTCCTAACTACACTAGCCAATCCCAGGCTGAAGTGTGCATTCCTCCTTCCTAACTACACCAGCCAATCCCAGGCTGAAGTGTACATTCCTCCTTCCTAACTACACTAGCCAATCCCAGGCTGAAGTGTACATTCCTCCTTCCTAGCTACACCAGCATGTCCCAGGCTGAAGTGTACATTCCTCCTTCCTAACTACACTAGCCAATCCCAGGCTGAAGTGTACATTCCTCCTTCCTAACTACACCAGCATGTCCCAGGCTGAAGTGTACATTCCTCCTTCCTAACTACACTAGCCAATCCCAGGCTGAAGTGTACATTCCTCCTTCCTAGCTACACCAGCATGTCCCAGGCTGAAGTGTACATTCCTCCTTCCTAACTACACTAGCCAGTCCCAGGCTGAAGTGTACATTCCTCCTTCCTAACTACACTAGCCAATCCCAGGCTGAAGTGTACATTCCTCCTTCCTAACTACACTAGCCAATCCCAGGCTGAAGTGTGAATTCCTCCTTCCTAACTACACTAGCCAATCCCAGGCTGAAGTGTACATTCCTCCTTCCTAGCTACACCAGCATGTCCCAGGCTGAAGTGTGCATTCCTCCTTCCTAACTACACTAGCCAATCCCAGGCTGAAGTGTACATTCCTCCTTCCTAACTACACTAGCCAATCCCAGGCTGAAGTGTACATTCCTCCTTCCTAACTACACTAGCCAGTCCCAGGCTGAAGTGTACATTCCTCCTTCCTAACTACACTAGCCAATCCCAGGCTGAAGTGTACATTCCTCCTTCCTAACTACACTAGCCAATCCCAGGCTGAAGTGTGCATTCCTCCTTCCTAACTACACCAGCCAATCCCAGGCTGAAGTGTACATTCCTCCTTCCTAACTACACTAGCCAATCCCAGGCTGAAGTGTACATTCCTCCTTCCTAACTACACTAGCCAATCCCAGGCTGAAGTGTACATTCCTCCTTCTCAACTACACTAGCCAGTCCCAGGCTGAAGTGTACATTGCTCCTTCCTAACTACACCAGCTAGTCCCAGGCATGGGATGTACAATTTCCCTTCCAAACTATACCAGCTAGTCCCAGGCAAGGGATGTACAATTCTCCATCCCAATTAATCCAGCCAGTCCCAAGCTGTGGTGTACATTGCTTCTTCCCATCTACACCAGCCAGTCCCAGGCTGAAGTGTACATTGCTCCCCAGGCAGGTGTGTACATTATTCCTTCCAAACCACACCAGCCAATTCCAGGCTCGATGGAACATTTCTCTTTCCCAAGTAGAGAATTTAGTCAATGGCTTCAACGTACAATGCTCCTTCCCTACTACACTAGCTAGCCTCAGGCTCTATTGTACATTTATTTTTCACAAGTAGACAAGCTTGTTTTAGACTAGGTTGTGCATTGATCCTTCCAAACAACAACTATTCCTAAGCTGATGTGTACATATCTTCCATCCAACTACACCAGCCTGTCTCAGTGCAATACCAAGTTTTTTTTATTGCACATTGGCGTTTTTTTCAGTAACTTGACTCCATGTATTTTGGTCACCATTGTTTTTATTCAATATGATCAGTTATTCAAAAGCTAGAGTTAATTAATTCCATTTATTATTGGCATCACCATATGTGTTGATGCTATAAATGTTACTAGATTTATATTAATGGGAGACGGTACTCTTATCTTTTCAATGTTAACAAAGTTACCATTTTCTCAGAGCCCAACGGACCAATCAGCCTAATTTTTTTTATTTTACCCTAGAGAGGTGGCACTGATTTTGAAACACACGAGAGGTGGCACACGGAGTTTTACTCCAGGATCAATAAAAATAGAAATAAATTGCATATTTAGTACGTTTTGTTTATACAAATGAAATTTATTAGTATTAAGATATAATCCTAACATATTTGAAAAACATTTACATAAAAATAATTATAAGAAATAAAATTTTTTTTCATGTTCTCTTCTTTGTATTTGAGTGATTATTTATTATAATTATAAACTTATTTTAGAAATGAACAATAAATAATTTATCCATGGTTTCAAATAGAAAACATGAAATTTCGGAAAAAGATATCAACTAACCTTGTCTTTGTTACTTGGAAAAAGTTCTTTTCATTTTATTCACTATCACTTATCTCCATGTCACTATTTTCTTGAGCACAGTTTACACAAACTGCTGGCGATGAATGTTCCTTACAGATGAAAAATCTGCAAATAGAGCATCGCTTCTTGGATGGACGGTTTTTTTCCAATTACAGGCATAGCACCTTCCTGAAGTTACGTCCTCTTCTGGTGGATGAGGACGCTCTTGCTCTGGAATGTCTAAGAGTTCCCGTAATCTTCGTTTGGTCCATGATGGTGTGCTTTTGATATTTATTCTAGATAACATGAGCTCTTTGCACAATCCTCTAGCTAAATCTTGTAAGAATGTCCTCTTCATATTTATGTCACCAACATTTTCCTTTAGAACTATGAAGCTGTTCAGCCCAGCGATGTTTAGTAGTGAGTAAAAAACTGTCATAGTCCACCTATTTGAAATCCTGGCTACAGAATAATGTTGTTTGTAGTTATCAAGATTATTGGCTCCTCCTTTACTTGAGTTATAAAATAGGATAATCTCTGGCTTTCTGTAAGTTGGTGAGTCGATCGCTGTGTCTATGGCATCATCATAATGCATCAACGAAATTAAAACAAAAGTGCCATGAGTAAAAAAGGGTAAGTCTATGATTTTGAAGAAGTTCAATGCACAGTGGTATTGAGGAAAACCAGTTGTCTACTGTCACGTTGCGTCCAGACTGAGAGAAATGGGTTGACTCATTCTCTCTACTACACTCTTGCCAGAATTGTCTAATCTAAAAGGGCCTTCTGGCTGTTGGCCTGCATATATTTCATGATTTAAGGTAAAAAATTACCTAGCACAACTCAATGAAAAAATTTTAACTCCATATCGGGCTGGTTTCGACGATGTATTGTCTAAATGCACAACGCCCTCAAAATGCCTCGAGAATTTCATCAACTGTTACAAATTCACTGACAACAAATGGCTTTTCACAGTTTTCCACAAATTGTTAAAAAATGTCACGAATTGGAGCCAATTGGTCCAAAATCTTTCTTTCTTCCCTTGTATTGACATTGTCAAATCTCATAGCTCGAAGTAGAAACTTGAACCGAAAAAGAGACATAACTAGTGGAAAAAACTGAACTCCTAGACCATTTCTTGTCCATAAATCTTCCAAATTTGTGTGTGACAATTTCATGGCACCAGACGTACAATATTCCAATTACGGCTTTTATCTCAGCAGGAGTTGTCGGTTTGCAGTTCCTCTCTCGTGTACACTTATCTTTCTTTTTTCTATATAAATATCTATCTCTGAATGCTGTCTGACGTTCAAGTGGATTTAGGTCCCAAAGCGTGGTTTGTCTTTGCTTTGATATTCTTTTTTCCCATTTCTTCTCTTCACAATTGAATTGTATAGTCGTTCTAATAAAGGAATTTCTTCAGAGTCATTTGAGTCATCAAATAAAAATATGTTTCTATCTTCTTCGTGTTCAGATATCTCCTGGTCATCACTTTCTTGACTTAGTTCTTGTAAGATGCCATATCCGTCATCATCTTCTTCATCATTACCCAAGGGTTCTTCTTCAGGATCACTATAGAAAATTAGGCATCTTCCAAATGCACCAGTTGGCCTTTGAAGTTCTTGCTCTTCCCTCTCGACAATTAGTAATAGTCTATTCACTCTACATTCTTCCTGTTCATTCATGATAAAAGAAATAATAAATCTACATTTACACTATACAACACTATATTTACACACATACTATGCACTAAAAACACTTCATATACAAAATTACTATGATAACTATTAAATTTTAACTCACGCGAAATGTGGCACACGGAACTTTACTCCGAGGTTTTGGTAACGCGAGCGGTGGCAAACGGATAAACGCTCCGTGCTGTTACGCAAACGACTGATATACAGATGACAATGTGTAAGGGACGAAAATAGTATGACGGTCGTATTCCAGGAAAGTGGCTCTTGAGGTACACGGAGTTTGGTGACTGCGTACCGCAAGCTACAATAGTAGTTTACATTTTTTTTAACACACGGAGGAAAACTCCGTGATGCCACCTCTTCGGGGATACGCCACTATCTTTAACTTTTTTTTTATTTTGATATTTTATTGGTTTTTATTTGATAGTATTTGACAAAATTAGAGGATTTACGGCTAAAAATGGTACTGAACAACAAAATATAGTATTTTTTGTGTTTTCCAGTTTTTGAAGTTTTTTTTTTTTTTTTTTTTTTTTCCAATATTAACACTGCGTTGGTCGTGGCCCCCATAATTACGTGAGTGGTCGCGCGTTCTACTATTGTAGAACATATGTTGTTGTTTTTTATCAACTTTTGTTCGTCTTAATAAAAGTATAAGGGCTCGGTTGTGTTAAAATTAGTACTCAATGTTGTATTATTTATTTATTTATTTTATTTGTAACTAACACAAGAAAAAAACAAATATTACAAAAGTGTTTTGATTGTAATACAAAAATATTTCTAACTGTAAAATGTCCTTATCAATATATATAACCATTGATAAAAAGAACAATTTCATAATGACACATTGAAAATCTATGAACAAATTCTTTTCCAGAAAACTTCTACTAAAAACAGTCATCACACACGCTTTTCTGATGGTCCGGGCACACCCATCTTTGACATTTTCTACACGTCTTCCTTGTTGATTTATTGCGACCTCTACCGCAAAGAAAACATTTTCCTACTCCAGCAACTTGTTCTCTAGGTACCGGAACTTCTTCAGGAATGCGAAGCAAAAGTCTTCCTCTTCGTCGAATCTCTTTTGGCAAAGTGTCCATGGCAATGCGGCGTCTTATTGCTGGTTCCATCAATTCAAACGCTAGATCCTTCAGGAAAGTTTTGCGAGGGATATTGTCTTCATTTTTGTTGGCTCTATAAATGTTGATGGCATTCACATCAGCAACATTCATTATATGAAAAAATATTGTGAGCAGCCATCGTCGGGATGTTCTTGAGACATCAAAATGTCTACACATTTTGTCCAATATGTCGACTCCATGTTTCGTCTCATTGTATGCTGTGATGATGCAAGGTTTTTTTTCATCTCCTGTGTCACGATCGCCTTGTCGTAATGCATTGTAGAAATAGCACACACTGCTTTGTTCTGCTTTGGTACATAGGATACGATGGTACACTTATCTCGACACCCAAAAATGCTTGATTTAGGTTCCCTATCTTTATCGGGAAGAAAACATTCTGGGATCTGTGGTTTATTCAGTTTCCTTGCCTTGATTTCCTCTGTGCTTAGCAACTTGCAGCGACATGCTGAAGTAGTTTTCCTTGTTATTTTTTTTCACTTTATGTGAATTAGAGTCAGAATGCTTTTCTAATTTGGTGTTTTCCGATTTTTTATCAGTGTATGAAGCCTGTTTCTCAGAAATATGATTTATATGTTTTCCTATTTCCTTTCTTAATTTTGTAGTTGCGTTTGAATCTTCGTTGATTGTAATGTTATGGAAAAGTAGGTCTTTAATGGTGTTAATAGTCAAGTGTTTGTATTGATCTTTATATGTTAAGTATGCTAAAAGCGCACGTTTTCTAATTATGTCATTATCCTGAACCTCAGTGTCCATATCAATGCAGGTCAATTTTTCCTTTCCACCCTCTGGCATTAGGGTTTTGGAAATAAGCGCATCCACAAAAATGAGAAGATAGGTTCCACAGTCGTAGCTGTTCCTCTGTTGTGGACAATTCACAATATTTAGTTGTGCCTCTTCAGCTGGACATACATAGTTTTTTAACTTAGTAACTATCTCCCTTGCATGCTGTAAGTTATGAAGTTTGTCAGAGAGTAGTAGGGTTTTGGCGGTTCTAATTCGCCCCATGATGAGTTTTTCGCCAAATGATGACCGAGGGTGGGGGTCCAGGTCACGTGACCTTAATGAGTTTTTTATGACCTTAATGAGTTTTTAATGACCTTAATGAGTTTTTAATGACCTTAATGATTTTTTAATGACCTTAATTGGTTTTTAATTGACCTTAATCGATTTTTAATGGACCCTAATTAGATTTTAATTGACCCTAATGAGTTTTTTATTAGCGCTAATTATGGGTGGGGGAAGGTCACGTGACCGGATCCAAGATGGCGGCCCAGGACCCAAGATGGCAGCCCCAGTCCTACCAACCTGTTGGGAAATTCCCTCCCAAATTTCCCTCCAAAGTTCCCACGTTATACTATATAAAATACACTCTGTTATACTATAACAAATGCAACATTGCATATACTCTATATAGTTTCCTTCGTACACTCTTAGCCTACGATGCATACGCGAGGAATTGCTACATGAAACAGCTGTGCATTTGCACAGAGTGCAATCGCTCCCAGCAGCAATTTCCTGAAACATAAATATATATTAAACAAATTAGACAAAAAGCTATCAACCCCGCGTGGTCCAGTGGTTAGCGTACCCGATTCAACAAATATATCCCATATCTGCATTACCTGGTATATCTCTAATATTCAATTTATCAATTTCTTGAGGGTCGATCCACTTGAATTCTGAATGAGGGAGCGGCTCACTTAAGGCCTTTCCATATAAATTATTGGCGTCGAGATACAGTAAGTAGTTAGTGGGTTCCGTTGAGTCAAAGTCGGGTTAGCAGTCGGATGCGGAACCACTCGGACACAAGGTTGTTTTTTAATTCGATTGAATTGTGTCCAATTCATAACCAAGTGACTCATGAACAAACACACCACATACACAATCGATTGCACTCTGTGCAAATGCGCACCTGGCTGCAACCTTATCGAGGTACGTATAGTGTCGACAACCTACAGACTTAACTACTACTTCAGCATGCACAAACATATTACGTAGATACTCACCCTGCATGGTCGGTAGACTGTTAGTAGAAAGCCTCTGAAGGAACGTCAACCTCCTCTACCAGCTCAGAGGTCACTCTTTTGATTTTTAAGGGTAAACAAAGAGGCTCCCACAGGAATGCACAGAGTGCAATGACCACATAACCCTGTGGTACGGAGAAACAAACCCTTGTAATGAGCCCCATCCATCGCTCATTACGTTGGTAGCCACACTGCCACCTTACCATAGAGATTTACGTAAAGCATGCAAAGATACTCACCCTGTATGGTCGGTAGAATGTCAGTGCAAAAGCCTCTGAAGGAACGTCAACCTCCTCTACCAGCTCAGAGGTCACTCTTTTGATTTTTAAGGGCAAACAAAGAGGCTCCCACAGGTCTAGAACATATACCCCTGTGGTACGGAGAAACAAACCCTTGTAATGAGCCCCATCCATCGCTCATTACGTTGGTAGCCACACTGCCACCTTACCATAGAGATTTACTCTAGATGTTTATAGTAAACCTCGTAGACCATGTAACTTGCGAACAAAATACATGGTACGAAGATCAATGGGATGCAGCGTCCTTTCCTGTTTTCTTCTAATGTCTTGCAGTATCTGCAGTCGTGTCCTTGATCTTCCAGCCTCTTGAAACACCTACACATCTTGCAGCAATGCCCCATCTTTCTGAAACAATAACAGCACACATAAGAAAAAGAAAACCTCAAACAAAAGAACTTTGTTACTTTTCCCTCAAGTTAACATACATACCTGGAAAATGTGCACAGCAGACGTGGATCCAACTTCTTTGATCAGTACCAAGTTGTCAGGTATTGATTCTTCTTCAAGCAAAGTGTCGACGTATCTTCTAGGTAGAAACACCTTGATGTCCTCCTCCAAATGTGGATCAAACAGTATCGCAACAAGAGTATCACCGTATTTCGTACTTACGCGTGTAATACTCTTGACTGGATACTGGATGTTGGATGACAAATCTCCAACCTTGACAGTAATGTAGTTCATCGGAGTAGCAGCGTTGAAACGTTCGACAAAAGATGCCATGGTAGACTGAGAAGAAAGCCGAAATACGAGTCTTTTTATACTCACCGTTGACCTTGAGAGCCAGTCGTAGCGCCTGTCCTTGCATTCCTATGCACAGAGTGCAATGACAGGGCGTTGTTCGTCTAGACAGGGCGTGGTCATTGCACGCAGGTGGCCTCGCCTGTCCAGACAAGTCTGTGACCTTGACCCAAGTTTCCACACCACCCAAGGGGTATAGGGAGTGCACTCTGTGCATTGGCGCGTTTTTTATTATAGTGGGTGTCCCCAGTAGGCATAATCCCACTTACTTTAATGTAACTTGTCCCAACCATCGCAAGCTACAGTGATAGCCACTCCATAACAAAATTGCTACCTCCCAGTCACAAGATTACTCATATACAACGATGTTTTGAGTGCTCTAAACAATATTCTCGATGAAATCAGGTCCCAATTGGGTAAAATGAGAAGCCTGAAATGGTACATTGCTGTCCGTGTAACCATTTTCGACCCAAGTTTCCACACCACCCAAGGGGTACAGGGTCATTGGCGCGTTTTTTATTATAGTGGGTGTCCCCAGTAGGCATAATCCCACTTTTCGTATTGTAACTTGCCCCAACCATCGCAAGCTACGGTGATAGCCACTCCATAACAAAATTGCTACCTCCCAGTATTATTTTTGTGTTTTTTTTATTTTATACTTTTTTTTTTGATCCCTTATAAGTCTAGCCGCCACTTTACTTGGAGAAGCCTTTCAACGTGACGCACAAACTTACAAAGGGCTTTTATTTTTTATTATTTTTTTTTCTTGTTACTAAAACATCCCTAACTCACACCCTGGACTTATAGAGTTTAAGCCAGCCATAGAGTGTTACACACATCCAAACTGTACGAGGGCCCATTGCATACTAGATGCATCTGCGACTCAAGGTCTTACGGGGATTAGCCCAGCCCCAAGCTGCAGGACTGCCTCAGGTCTTATGCGTTTTACGGCTGCCTTAGAGAACAGTCGGGCTTTTTTATTGAATTTGGGCCGCCCTCACCTCGACGTTACGGTGATTGCACCCTGTGCAAATACGCACTCTGTGCAAATACGCGCACACACACACACACACACACACACACACACACACACACACACACACACACACACACAGAGCTAGGGATACGATAGTAACAATTTTTATCAAAGTTTTCCACAGTAAAACTATACACAATTAAAAGCACGCGACTTATTGTAGTAAAACTGAGCACTTACTAAGGCGTACTTGCCATCACTAGCATGTTGCGGTAAACAACAAGGTAAAAACGTATACATGTCGGGAACTGTCCAAGACTCGTCGAGTTCCTGAACATTCCCGTGAAATTTGGAAAGAAATAACTTTTTCTCCAACCCTTTGGTATAGACTATATCAAAAGGTTTTAGTAAACTACGAACTAGTTTGAAGTTAAAAGGCACACATCCCTCCTCCCAAAGTATTTTGTGAAACTTACGAGTAGATAAAAACTGAGAGTTCTAGACTCAGTAGTAGATCGGTGGGTGAAATAGACCCACTTTGACCTTTGGACTTTCAAGATGGCGGCGGTCACGTGATTT
>JAQJVL010006218.1:0-30366 GCA_035578905.1 Stictocephala bisonia
TCTTTCGATGGGCGACCTTTCTTTTTATCTAAGGTTTGGCGACCTCCCATGATTAAAGCTTCAGCAACATTCTGGCGAAAATGAATCAAGTCCACGACTTCATTTTTAGGCAACTGGACTGATTTTGCATCCCTTTGATATTCTAACTAAGCATTTGTTACTGCTTAGTCCAAAGCATGGGTGAACATTCTGAGAGCCCATTTTATACTTTTTACGAAAGTTCTATATATTGCAATCAGAAAATCGAATTTGTCTACACCACCCATGCTAGCATTGTATCTTTTAACTATTTCTGGTCTATTTACATGAATATATTCTCTTTTTGTTTTGTCCCACCGACGGCATACATCAACATTTCCTGATCCAACATAATTTGATGCTGTTTAAATCTTCAATTTCTGACAAGTTGCCATCATTAATAAGTTGTAAAATTTCCTCATCACCCACAAAAACATCTCTTAGCGATCGGAACATGTTGCCTGTGCTAATTCAATGTAATTACTGAGTCAAAACAAACTAATAAAACAACAATCAAGTAGTAATATCAAAGGTTATGGTCGAGGGAAATAAGGCAATATATTGTACAATGTTTAAATTGAACAGTTTTCTCAATATTGTCCATGAATTTTGTTAATTAATATGTTATAACATAACTTAATATATACTTAAGTCAATTATAATTGTTGTGCAATCATAAATTGACCGTGAGATATTCAATAACGAAAATAACAATGCGAAGTAACGCTGTCATGGAAACCATGCGGAGGCAAGCAAATATATATTTTCAAGTAGTTACAAGATTGACAATTAGACTGCAGCACGTGATTGAACTGTAGAGTAGAGCACTCTGGAGCCACTAGAGTGAGCTGAATCTCTCTTACTACATCCTACCTGTTGCAAGTATTATTTAAAAAATCGTACAATATATCTACCGGATTCCCCGAAAGGGTTAAGTTTCAATCTTGCGATCTTTGAGTATCAATCTTGCGATTTTTGAGTTTCAATCTTGCGATCTTTGAGTTTCAATCTTGCGATCTTTGAGTTTCAATCTTGCGATCTTTGAGTTTCAATCTTGCGATCTTTGAGTTTCAATCTTGCGATCTTTGAGTTTCAATCTTGCGATCTTTGAGTTTTAATCTTGCGATCTTTGAGTTTCAATCTTGCAATCTTTAAGTTTCAATCTTGCAATCTTTGAGATTCAATCTTGCTATCTTTGAGTTTGAATCTTGCAATCTTTGAGTTTCAATCTTGCCATTTTTAAATTTCGATCTTGCGATCTTTGATTTTCAATTTTGCGATCTTTGAGTTTCAATCTTGCGATCTTTGAGTTTCAATCTTGCGATCTTTGAGTTTCAATCTTGCGATCTTTGAGTTTCAATCGTTCGATCTTTGAGTTTCAATCTTGCGATATTTGAGTTTCAATCTTGTGATCTTTGAGTTTCAAACTTTCTATCTTTGAGTTTCAATCTTGCTATCTTTGAGTTTAAATCTTGCGATCTTTGAGTTTCAATCTTGCAATCTTTGATTTTAAATCTTACGATCTTTGAGTTTCAGTCTTGCGATCTTTGAGTTTTAATCTAGCCATCTTTGAGTTTCAATTTTGCGATCTTTGAGTTTTAAACTTGCGATCTTTGTGGTTCAATCTTGCTATCTTTGAGTTTCAATCTTGCGATCTTTGAGTTTCAATCTTGCAATCTTTGAGTTTCAATCTTGCAATCTCTAAATTTCAATCTTGCAATCTTTGAGTTTTAATCTTGCGATATTTGAGTTTTAATCATGTGATCTTTTGGTTTCAATCTTGCGATCTTTGAGTTTCAATCTTGCGATCTTTGAGTTTCAATCTTGCTATCTTTGAGTTTCAATCTTGCGATCTTTGAGTTTCAATCTTGCGATCTTTGAGTTTCAATCTTGCGATCTTTGAGTTTCAATCTTGCGATCTTTGAGTTTCAATCTTGCGATCTTTGAGTTTCAATCTTTCGATCTTTGAGTTTCAATCTTGCGATCCTTGAGTTTCAATCGTTCGATCTTTGAGTTTTAATCTTGCAATCTTTGAATTTCAATCTTGCGATCTTTGAGTTTCAATCTTGTGATCTTTGAGTTTCAATCTTGCGATCTTTGAGTTTCAATCTTGCGATCTTTGAGTTTTAATCTTGCGATCTTTGAGTTTCAATCTTGCTATCTTTAAGTTTCAATCTTGCAATCTTTGAGTATCAATCTTGCGATTTTTGAGTTTCAATCTTGCGATCTTTGAGTTTCAATCTTGCGATCTTTGAGTTTCAATCTTGCGATCTTTGAGTTCCAATCTTGCGACCTTTGAGTTTCAATCTTGCGATCCTTGAGTTTCAATCGTTCGATCTTTGAGTTTTAATCTTGCGATCTTTGAGTTTAAATCTTGCAATTTTTAAGTTTCAATCTTGCAATCTTTGAGAACCAATCTTGCTATTTTTGAGTTTGAATCTTGCAATCTTTGAGTTTCAATCTTGCCATTTTTGAGTCTCAATCTTGCGATCTTTGAGTTTCAATTTTGCGATCTTTGAGTTTCAATCTTGCGATCTTTAAGTTTCAATCTTGCGATCTTTGAGTTTCAATCTTGCGATCTTTGAGTTTCAATCTTGCGATCCTTGAGTTTCAATCGTTCGATCTTTGAGTTTCAATCTTGCGATCTTTGAATTTCAATCTTGTGATCTTTGAGTTTCAATCTTGCGATTTTTTAATTTCAATCATGCGATCTTTGAGTTTCAAACTTGCTATCTTTGAGTTTCAATCTTGCTATCTTTGAGTTTAAATCTTGCGATCTTTGAGTTTCAATCTTGCAATCTTTGATTTTAAATCTTACGATCTTTTAGTTTCAGTCTTGCGATCTTTGAGTTTCAATCTTGCCATCTTTGAGTTTCAATCTTGCGATCTTTAAGTTTCAATCTTGCGATCTTTGAGTTTCAATCTTGCGATCTTTGAGTTTCAATCTTGCAATCTCTAAATTTCAATCTTGCGATCTTTGAGTTTTAATCTTGCGATATTTGAGTTTTAATCTTGTGATCTTTTGGTTTCAATCTTGCGATCTTTGAGTTTCAATCTTGCGATCTTTGAGTTTCAATCTTGCTATCTTTAAGTTTTAATCTTGCGATCTTTGAGTTTCAATCTTGCGATCTTTGAGTTTCAATCTTGCGATCTTTGAGTTTCAATCTTGCAATCTTTGAGAACCAATCTTGCTATTTTTGAGTTTGAATCTTGCAATCTTTGAGTTTCAATCTTGCCATTTTTGAGTCTCAATCTTGCGATCTTTGAGTTTCAATTTTGCGATCTTTGAGTTTCAATCTTGCGATCTTTGAGTTTCAATCTTGTGATCTTTGAGTTTCAATCTTGCGATCTTTGAGTTTCAATCTTGCGATCTTTGAGTTTCAATATTGCGATCTTTGAGTTTCAATCTTGCTATCTTTAAGTTTCAATCTTGCGATCTTTGAGTTTCAATCTTGCGATCTTTGAGTTTCAATCTTGCGATCTTTGAGTTTCAATCTTGCGATCTTTGAGTTTCAATCTTGCGATCTTTGAGTTTCAATCTCTCGATCTTTGAGTTTCAATCCTGCGATCTTTGAGTTTCAATCTTGCGATCTTTGAGTTTCAATCTTGCGATCTTTGAGTTTCAATCTTGCGATCTTTGAGTTTCAATCTTGCGATCTTTGAGTTTCAATCTTGCGATCTTTGAGTTTCAATCCTGCGATCTTTGAGTTTCAATCTTGCGATCCTTGAGTTTCAATCGTTCGATCTTTGAGTTTCAATCTTGCGATCTTTGGGTTTCATTTGTTCGATCTTTGAGTTTTAATCTTGCGATCTTTGAGTTTCAATCTTGCAATCTTTAAGTCTCAATCTTGCCATTTTTGAGTTTCAATCTTGCGATCTTTGAGTTTCAATTTTGCGATCTTTGAGTTTCAATCTTGCGATCTTTGAGTTTCAATCTTGCGATCTTTGAGTTTCAATCTTGCGATCTTTGAGTTTCAATCTTGCAATCTTTGAGTTTCAATCGTTCGATCTTTGGGTTTCGTTCTTGCGATCTTTGAATTTCAATTTTGTGATCTTTGAGTTTAAATCTTGCGATTTTTGAGTTTCAATCATGCGATCTTTGAGTTTCAAACTTGCCATCTTTGAGTTTCAATCTTGCTATCTTTGAGTTTCAATCTTGCGATCTATGAGTTTCAATCTTGCAATCTTTGATTTTAAATCTTGCGATATTTGAGTTTCAGTCTTGCGATCTTTGAGTTTCAATCTTGCCATCTTTGAGTTTCAATTTTGCGATCTTTGAGTTTTAAACTTGCGATCTTTATGGTTCAATCTTGCTATCTTTGAGTTTCAATCTTGCGATCTTTGAGTTTCAATCTTGCGATATTTGAGTTTTAATCTTGTGATCTTTTGGTTTCAATCTTGCGATCTTTGAGTTTCAATCTTGCGATCTTTGAGTTTCAATCCTGCATTCTTTGAGTTTCAATTATTCGATCTTTGAGTTTCAATCTTACGATCTTTGGGTCTCATTCTTGCGATCTTTGATTTTCAATCGTGCGATCTTTTAGTTTCAATCTTGAGATCTTTGAGTTTCAATCTTGCAATTTTTAGTTTCAATCCTGTGCATCTTTGAGATCCAATCTTGCGATATTTGAGTTTCAATCCTGCATTCTTTGAGTTTCAATCCTTCGATCTTTGAGTCTCAATCTTGCGATCTTTGAGTTTCAATTCTTGCGATCTTTGATTTTCAATCTTGCGATCTTTGAAGTTTCAATCTTGTGATCTTTGAGTTTCAATCTTGCGATCTTTGAGTTTCAATCGTTCGATCTTTGAGTTTCAATCTTGCGATCTTTGAGTTTCAATCTTGCAATCTTTAAGTTTCAATCTTGCGATCTTTGAGTTCAATCCTGCGATCTTTGAGTTTCAAACTTGCTATCTATGAGTTTCAATCTTGCTATCTTTGAGTTTCAATCTTGCGATCTTTGAGTTTCAATCTTGCGATCTTTGAGTTTCAATCTTGCGATCTTTGATTTTCAATCTTGCGATCTTTGAGTTTCAATCGTTCGATCTTTGAGTTTCAATCTTGCGATCTTTGAGTTTCATTTGTTCGATCTTTGAGTTTTAATCTTGCGATCTTTGAGTTTCAATCTTGCAATCTTTAAGTTTCAATCTTGCCATTTTTGAGTTTCAATCTTATGATCTTTGAGTTTCAATTTTGCGATCTTTGAGTTTCAATCTTGCGATCTTTGAGTTTCAATCTTGCGATCTTTTAGTTTCAATCTTGCGATCTTTGAGTTTCAATCTTGCAATCTTTGAGTTTCAATCGTTCGATCTTTGAGTTTCAATCTTGCGATCTTTGAATTTCAATCTTGTGATCTTTGAGTTTCAATCTTGCGATTTTTGAGTTTCAATCATGCGATCTTTGAGTTTCAAACTTGCTATCTTTGAGTTTCAATCTTGCTATCTTTGAGTTTCAATCTTGCGATCTTTGAGTTTCAATCTTGCGATCTTTGAGTTTCAATATTGCGATCTTTGAGTTTCAATCTTGCTATCTTTAAGTTTCAATCTTGCGATCTTTGAGTTTCAATCTTGCGATCTTTGAGTTTCAATCTTGCGATCTTTGAGTTTCAATCTTGCGATCTTTGAGTTTCAATCTTGCGATCTTTGAGTTTTAATCTCTCGATCTTTGAGTTTCAATCCTGCGATCTTTGAATTTCAATCTTGCGATCTTTGAGTTTCAATCTTGCGATCTTTGAGTTTCAATCTTGCGATCTTTGAGTTTCAATCTTGCGATCTTTGAGTTTCAATCTTGCGATCTTTGAGTTTCAATCCTGCGATCTTTGAGTTTCAATCTTGCGATCCTTGAGTTTCAATCGTTCGATCTTTGAGTTTCAATCTTGCGATCTTTGGGTTTCATTTGTTCGATCTTTGAGTTTTAATCTTGCGATCTTTGAGTTTCAATCTTGCAATCTTTAAGTCTCAATCTTGCCATTTTTGAGTTTCAATCTTGCGATCTTTGAGTTTCAATTTTGCGATCTTTGAGTTTCAATCTTGCGATCTTTGAGTTTCAATCTTGCGATCTTTGAGTTTCAATCTTGCGATCTTTGAGTTTCAATCTTGCAATCTTTGAGTTTCAATCGTTCGATCTTTGGGTTTCGTTCTTGCGATCTTTGAATTTCAATTTTGTGATCTTTGAGTTTAAATCTTGCGATTTTTGAGTTTCAATCATGCGATCTTTGAGTTTCAAACTTGCCATCTTTGAGTTTCAATCTTGCTATCTTTGAGTTTCAATCTTGCGATCTATGAGTTTCAATCTTGCAATCTTTGATTTTAAATCTTGCGATATTTGAGTTTCAGTCTTGCGATCTTTGAGTTTCAATCTTGCCATCTTTGAGTTTCAATTTTGCGATCTTTGAGTTTTAAACTTGCGATCTTTATGGTTCAATCTTGCTATCTTTGAGTTTCAATCTTGCGATCTTTGAGTTTCAATCTTGCGATATTTGAGTTTTAATCTTGTGATCTTTTGGTTTCAATCTTGCGATCTTTGAGTTTCAATCTTGCGATCTTTGAGTTTCAATCCTGCATTCTTTGAGTTTCAATTATTCGATCTTTGAGTTTCAATCTTACGATCTTTGGGTCTCATTCTTGCGATCTTTGATTTTCAATCTTGCGATCTTTTAGTTTCAATCTTGAGATCTTTGAGTTTCAATCTTGCAATTTTTTGGTTTAAATCCTGTGATCTTTGAGTTTCAATCTTGCGATATTTGAGTTTCAATCCTGCATTCTTTGAGTTTCAATCCTTCGATCTTTGAGTTTCAATCTTGCGATCTTTGGGTCTCATTCTTGCGATCTTTGATTTTCAATCTTGCGATCTTTGAATTTCAATCTTGTGATCTTTGAGTTTCAATCTTGCGATTTTTGAGTTTCAATCGTTCGATCTTTGAGTTTCAATCTTGCGATCTTTGCGTTTCAATCTTGCAATCTTTAAGTTTCAATCTTGCGATCTTTGAGTTCAATCCTGCGATATTTGAGTTTCAATCTTGCGATCTTTGAGTTTCAATCCTGCATTCTTTGAGTTTCAATCCTTCGATCTTTGAGTTTCAATCTTGCGATCTTTGGGTCTCATTCTTGCGATCTTTGATTTTCAATCTTGCGATCTTTGAATTTCAATCTTGTGATCTTTGAGTTTCAATCTTGCGATTTTTGAGTTTCAATCGTTCGATCTTTGAGTTTCAATCTTGCGATCTTTGCGTTTCAATCTTGCAATCTTTAAGTTTCAATCTTGCGATCTTTGAGTTCAATCCTGCGATATTTGAGTTTCAATCTTGCGATCTTTGAGTTTCAATAATGCGATCTTTGAGTTTCAATCTTGCGATCTTTTAGTTTCAATCTTGCGATCTTTGAGTTTCAATCCTGCGATCTTTGAATTTCAATTTTGCGATCCTTGAGTTTCAATCGTTCGATCTTTGAGTTTCAATCTTGCGATCTTTGAGTTTCATTTGTTCGATCTTTGAGTTTTAATCTTGCGATCTTTGAGTTTCAATCTTGCAATCTTTAAGTTTCAATCTTGCCATTTTTGAGTTTCAATCTTATGATCTTTGAGTTTCAATTTTGCGATCTTTGAGTTTCAATCTTGCGATCTTTGAGTTTCAATCTTGCGATCTTTTAGTTTCAATCTTGCGATCTTTGAGTTTCAATCTTGCAATCTTTGAGTTTCAATCGTTCGATCTTTGAGTTTCAATCTTGCGATCTTTGAATTTCAATCTTGTGATCTTTGAGTTTCAATCTTGCGATTTTTGAGTTTCAATCATGCGATCTTTGAGTTTCAAACTTGCTATCTTTGAGTTTCAATCTTGCTATCTTTGAGTTTCAATCTTGCGATCTTTGAGTTTCAATCTTACGATCTTTGGGTCTCATTCTTGCGATCTTTGATTTTCAATCTTGCGATCTTTTAGTTTCAATCTTGAGATCTTTGAGTTTCAATCTTGCTATTTTTTGGTTTAAATCCTGTGATCTTTGAGTTTCAATCTTGCGATATTTGAGTTTCAATCCTGCATTCTTTGAGTTTCAATCCTTCGATCTTTGAGTTTCAATCTTGCGATCTTTGGGTCTCATTCTTGCGATCTTTGATTTTCAATCTTGCGATCTTTGAATTTCAATCTTGTGATCTTTGAGTTTCAATCTTGCGATTTTTGAGTTTCAATCGTTCGATCTTTGAGTTTCAATCTTGCGATCTTTGCGTTTCAATCTTGCAATCTTTAAGTTTCAATCTTGCGATCTTTGAGTTCAATCCTGCGATATTTGAGTTTCAATCTTGCGATCTTTGAGTTTCAATAATGCGATCTTTGAGTTTCAATCTTGCTATTTTTTAGTTTAAATCTTGCGATCTTTGAGTTTCAATCTTGCGATCTTTGAGTTTCAATCCTGCATTCTTTGAGTTTCAATCCTTCGATCTTTGAGTTTCAATCTTGCGATATTTGGGTCTCATTCTTGCGATCTTTGATTTTCAATCTTGCGATCTTTGAATTTCAATCTTGTGATCTTTGAGTTTCAATCTTGCGATTTTTTAGTTTCAATCATGCGATCTTTGAGTTTCAAACTTGCTATCTTTGAGTTTCAATCTTGCGAACTTTGAGTTTCAATCTTGCGATCTTTGAGTTTCAGACTTGCGATCTTTGAGTTTCAATCTTGCGATCTTTGAGTTTCAATCGTTTGATCTTTGAGTTTCAATCTTGCTATTTTTTAGTTTCAATCTTGCGATCTTTGAGTTTCAATCTTGCGATCTTTGAGTTTCAATCTTGCGATCTTTGAGTTTCAATCTTGCGATCTTTGAGTTTCAATCTTGCGATCTTTGAGTTTCAATCTTGCGATCTTTGAGTTTCAATCTTGCGATCTTTGAGTTTCAATCTTGCGATCTTTGAGTTTCAATCTTGCGATCTTTGAGTTTCAATCTTGCGATCTTTGAGTTTCAATCTTGCGATCTTTGAGTTTCATTCTTGCGATCTTTGAGTTTCAATCTTGCGATCTTTGAGTTTAAATCCTGAGATCTTTGAGTTTCAATCTTGCCATCCTTGAGTTTCAATCTTGCAATCTTTGAGTTTCAATCTTGCGATTTTTAAGTTTCAATCTTGCGATCTTTGGTTTCAATATTGCGATCTTTGAGTTTCAATCTTGTGATCTCTGAGTTTAATTCTTGCGATCTTTGAGTTTCAATCTTGCGATCTTTGAGTTTCAATCTTGCGATCTTTGAGTTTCAATCTTGCGATCTTTGAGTTTCAATCTTGCGATCTTAAATTTCAATCTTGCGATCTTTGAGTTTCAATCTTGCGATCTTTGAGTTTCAATCTTGCGATCTTTGAGTTTCAATCTTGCGATCTTTGAGTTTCAATCTTGCGATCTTTGAGTTTCAATCTTGCGATCTTTGAGTTTCAATTTTGCGATCTTTGAGTTTTAATCTTGCGATCTTTGAGTTTCAATCTTGCAATCTTTGAGTTTCAATCTTGCGATTTTTGAGTTTCAATCTTGCGATCTTTGAGTTTCAATCTTGCGATCTTTGAGTTTCAATCTTGCGATCTTTGAGTTTCAATCTTGCGATCTTTTAGTTTCAATCTTGCGATCTTTGAGTTTCAATCTTGCAATCTTTGAGTTTCAATCGTTCGATCTTTGAGTTTCAATCTTGCGATCTTTGAATTTCAATCTTGTGATCTTTGAGTTTCAATCTTGCGATTTTTGAGTTTCAATCATGCGATCTTTGAGTTTCAAACTTGCTATCTTTGAGTTTCAATCTTGCTATCTTTGAGTTTCAATCTTGCGATCTATGAGTTTCAATCTTGCAATCTTTGATTTTAAATCTTGCGATCTTTGAGTTTCAGTCTTGCGATCTTTGAGTTTCAATCTTGCCATCTTTGAGTTTCAATCTTGCGATCTTTGAGTTTCAATCTTGCGATCTTTGAGTTTCAATCTTGCAATCTCTAAGTTTCAATCTTGCGATCTTTGAGTTTTAATCTTGCGATATTTGAGTTTTAATCTTGTGATCTTTTGGTTTCAATCTTGCGATCTTTGAGTTTCAATCCTGCATTCTTTGAGTTTCAATTATTCGATCTTTGAGTTTCAATCTTACGATCTTTGGGTCTCATTCTTGCGATCTTTGATTTTCAATCTTGCGATCTTTTAGTTTCAATCTTGAGATCTTTGAGTTTCAATCTTGCTATTTTTTAGTTTAAATCTTGCGATCTTTGAGTTTCAATCTTGCGATCTTTGAGTTTCAATCCTGCATTCTTTGAGTTTCAATCCTTCGATCTTTGAGTTTCAATCTTGCGATGTTTGGGTCTCATTCTTGCGATCTTTGATTTTCAATCTTGCGATCTTTGAATTTCAATCTTGTGATCTTTGAGTTTCAATCTTGCGATTTTTTAGTTTCAATCATGCGATCTTTGAGTTTCAAACTTGCTATCTTTGAGTTTCAATCTTGCTATCTTTGAGTTTAAATCTTGCGATCTTTGAGTTTCAATCTTGCAATCTTTGATTTTAAATCTTGCGATCTTTGAGTTTCAATCTTGCCATCTTTTATTTTCAATTTTGCGATCTTTGAGTTTTAAACTTGCGATCTTTGTGGTTCAATCTTGCTATCTTTGAGTTTTAATCTTGCGATCTTTGAGTTTCAATCTTGCAATGTTTGAGTTTCAATCTTGCAATCTCTAAATTTCAATCTTGCGATCTTTGAGTTTTAATCTTGCGATATTTGAGTTTTAATCTTGTGATCTTTTGGTTTCAATCTTGCGATCTTTGAGTTTCAATCTTGCGATCTTTTAGTTTCAAACTTGTTATCTTTGAATTTCAATCTTGCAATCTTCGAGTTTCAATCTTGCGATCTTTGAGTTTCAATCTTGCGATCTTTGAGTTTCAATCTTGTGATATTTGAGTTTCAATCTTGCAATCTTTGATTTTCAATCTTGCGATCTTTGAGTTTCAATCTTGCAATCTTTCAGTTTCAATCTTGCGATCTTTGAGTTCAATCCTGCGATATTTGTGGTTTAATCTTGCGATCTTTGAGTTTCAATCTTGCATTCTTTGAGTTTCAATCTTGCGATCTTTGAGTTTCATTCTTGCGATCTTTGAGTTTCAATCTTGCGATCTTTGAGTTTCAATCTTGCGATCTTTGAGTTTCAATCTTGCGATCTTTGAGTTTCAATCTTGCGATCTTTGAGTTTCAATCTTTCGATCTTTGAGTTTCAATCTTGCGATCTTTGGGTCTCATTCTTGCGATCTTTGATTTTCAATCTTGCGATCTTTTAGTTTCAATCTTGAGATCTTTGAGTTTCAATCTTGCTATTTTTTAGTTTAAATCCTGTGATCTTTGAGTTTCAATCTTGCGATATTTGAGTTTCAATCCTGCATTCTTTGAGTTTCAATCCTTCGATCTTTGAGTTTCAATCTTGCGATCTTTGGGTCTCATTCTTGCGATCTTTGATTTTCAATCTTGCGATCTTTAAATTTCAATCTTGTGATCTTTGAGTTTCAATCTTGCGATTTTTGAGTTTCAATTGTTCGATCTTTGAGTTTCAATTTTGCGATCTTTGCGTTTCAATCTTGCAATCTTTAAGTTTCAATCTTGCGATCTTTGAGTTCAATCCTGCGATATTTGAGTTTCAATCTTGCGATCTTTGAGTTTCAATAATGCGATCTTTGAGTTTCAATCTTGCTATCTTTAAGTTTCAATCTTGCGATCTTTGAGTTTCAATCTTGCGATCTTTGAGTTTCAATCTTGCGATCTTTGAGTTTCAATCTTGCGATCTTTGAGTTTCAATCTTGCGATCTTTGAGTTTCAATCTTGCGATCTTTGAGTTTCAATCTTGCGATCTTTGAGTTTCAATCTTGCGATCTTTGAGTTTCAATCGTTCGATCTTTGAGTTTTAATCTTGCGATCTTTGAGTTTCAATCTTGCAATCTTTAAGTTTCAATCTTGCCATCTTTGAGTTTCAATCTTGCGATCTTTGAGTTTCAATCTTGCGATCTTTGAGTTTCAATCTTGCGATCTTTGAGTTTCAATCTTGCGATCTTTGAGTTTCAATCTTGCGATCTTTGAGTTTCAATCTTGCAATCTTTGAGTTTCAATCGTTCGATCTTTGAGTTTCAATCTTGCGATCTTTGAATTTCAATCTTGTGATCTTTGAGTTTCAATCTTGCGATTTTTGAGTTTCAATCATGCGATCTTTGAGTTTCAAACTTGCTATCTTTGAGTTTCAATCTTGCTATCTTTGAGTTTCAATCTTGCGATCTTTGAGTTTCAATCTTGCAATCTTTGAGTTTAAATCTTGCGATCTTTGAGTTTCAATCTTGCGATCTTTGAGTTTCAATCTTGCGATCTTTGAGTTTCAATCTTGCGATCTTTGAGTTTCAATCTTGCGATCTTTGAGTTTCAATCTTGCTATCTTTGAGTTTCAATCTTGCGATCTTTGAGTTTCAATCTTGCGATCTTTGAGTTTCAATCTTGCGATCTTTGAGTTTCAATCTTGCGATCTTTGAGTTTCAATCTTGCGATCTTTGAGTTTCAATCTTGCGATCTTTGAGTTTCAATCTTGCGATCTTTGAGTTTCAATCTTGCGATCTTTGAGTTTCAATCTTGCGATCTTTGAGTTTCAATCTTGCGATCTTTGAGTTTCAATCTTGCGATCTTTGAGTTTCAATCTTGCGATCTTTGAGTTTCAATCTTGCGATCTTTGAGTTTCAATCTTGCATTCTTTGAGTTTCAATCTTGCGATCTTTGAGTTTCAATCTTGCGATCTTTGAGTTTCAATCCTGCATTCTTTGAGTTTCAATCTTTCGATCTTTGAGTTTCAATCTTGCGATCTTTGGGTCTCATTCTTGCGATCTTTGATTTTCAATCTTGCGATCTTTGAATTTCAATCTTGTGATCTTTGAGTTTCAATCTTGCGATCTTTGAGTTTCAATCTTTCGATCTTTGAGTTTCAATCTTGCGATCTTTGATTTTCAATCTTGCAATCTTTGAGTTTCAATCTTGCGATCTTTGAGTTTTTTAACTTTCGATCTTTTTTGGGTTTTAATCTTGCGATCCTTGAGTTTCTATCGTTCGAACTTTGAGTTTTTTAAAAACTTGGGGATCTTTGAGTTTTTAATCTTGTAATCTTTAAGTTTTAATCTTGCTTTTTTTGAAAATTCAATCTTGCAAACCCCTTTTAGTTTTTAAACTTGCAATCTTTGATTTTAATCTTGGGCCCTTTTTTTAGTTTTTAATCTTGCATCTTTGATTTTCAAATTTTTGGGGATCTTTAAAATTTCAATCTTGCGATCTTTGAGTTTCAATCTTTCGATCTTTGATTTTTCAATCTTGCGATCTTTTAGTTTCAAACCGCGGGTCTTTTTAGTTTTAAAACTTGGGGATCCTTGAGTTTCAATCGTTTTGAAACTTTGGGGTTTCAATCTTGGGGATCCCCTTTTAGTTTTTAAACAATTTGAATTTTTTGAGTTCTAATTTTTGCCCATCCCTTTTATTTCCAAACTTGGGGAAAACTTTAAGTTTCCCAAACTTTCCATTTTTTTTAGTTTTTAATCTTGCGATCTTTGAGTTTCAATTTTTTCGATTTTTAGAGTTTTAATCTTGCGATCTTAAATTTCCAAAACTTGCGATCTTTGAGTTTTAACTTGCGAAACTTTGAGTTTTCAAAACTTGCAATCTTTTGAGTTTTTAATCGTTTCGATTTTTTGAGATTCAATCTTTTTGGGTCCCTTTTAATTTTAATCTTGTGACTTTTTGGTTTTCCCAAACTTGCGATTTTTGAGTTTAAATCATGCGATCTTTTGGGGTTTTTCATTTTTTCCTTTTGCTATCTTTGAGTTTTAATCTTGCATCTTTGAGTTTCAACTTGCCCGATCTTTGAGTTTCAGTCTTGCGATTTTTTAGTTTCCCAAACTTGCCCACCCTTTTATTTCAATTTTTCGAAACTTTGAGTTTTTTAAAATTGCGACTTTTTGGTTCAATTTTTTGGGGATCTTTTAGTTTTAATCTTTCCATCTTTGAGTTTCAATTTGTTTGATCTTTAAATTTCAATTTTTGCGATCTTTGAATTTTTAAAAACTTGTGATCTTTGAGTTTTCAAAACTTTGCGATTTTGAGGGTTTTAAATATGCGACTTTAGTTTCCAAACCCTTTCAAACTTTTTAGTTTCAATCTTGCTATCTTTGAGTTTTAAAACCCTTTCGATCTTTGAGTTAAAACTTGCAATCTTTGGTTTTAAAAACTTGCGATCTTTTAGTTTCAATCTTGCCATCTTTTTAGTTTCCCAAAATTGCTAACTTTTAGTTTTAATCTTGCTATCTTTGGGGTTCTAATCTTGCGATCTTTGAGTTTTAATCTTGCAATCTTTTATTTTTTAAAACTTGCGATCTTTGAGTTTCAGTCCCTTTCGAACTTTGTGGTTCAATCTTGTGATCTTTGAGTTTTTAATCTTGCCATCTTTGAGTTTTTAAACGTTCGATCTTAAGTTTTAAAAACTTTCGATTTTTTGAATTTAAATTTTTGTGATCTTTGGTTTCAATCTTGCGATCTTTGATTTTTAATCTTTCGGGTCTTTGATTTTTTAATTTTTGCGATCTTTTAAATTTTAATCTTGCAATCTTTAGTTTCAAACGTTCGAAATTTTTTGGGAATTTTAATCTTTTGGGTCTTTGAATTTCAAACTTGGTTTTTATTTTTATGGCGGGTTTTAATCTTGCCTTTTTTTTTCTTTTTGAGTTTCAATCTTTCGATCTTTGAAAAATTTTTTAATCTTGCAATCCCTTTTATTTTAAAAACTTGCGACTTTGAGTTTTAGTCTTTTCGATCTTTGAGTTTTTAAAACTTTGCCATCTTTGATTTTTAAAACTTTCATCTTTGAGTTTTCCCAAACTTTCAATCTTTGAATTTTAAAAAACCTTTCGATCTTTGAGTTTCAGCTCCCAAAACTTTTATTTTTTAATCTGGGAATCTTTGAGTTTTTTAACTTTCGATCCCTTTTAGTTTTAATCTTTTGGGAATCCTAAGTTTTAATCTTGCGATCTTTGAGTTTTAATCTTGCGATATTTTAGTTTTTAAACTTGTGGGTCCCTTTTTTTTTCCCAAACTTGCGATCTTTTTATTTTCAAAACTTGCGAACTTTTTAGTTTTAACCCTTCCCCCGCATTCTTTGAGTTTCAAAAACCCCTTTGAAAACTTTGAGTTTCAATCCCTTTCGATCTTTGGGTTTTCATTCTTGCGATCTTTGATTTTTTAATCTTTCATCCCTTTTTGTTTCAAAACTTGAATCTTGAGTTTTCCAAAAACTTGCGATTTTTTTGTTTTTAAAACTTTCGATCTTTGAGTTTCAATCTTTCGAACTTTGAGTTTCAATCCTGCATTCCTTTTAGTTTCAATCCTTCGGGTCCCTTTTAGTTTTAATCTTGCGAATTTTGGGGCTCATTCTTGCGAAATTTTTTTTTTTCAAACTTTTCAATCTTTGAGTCCCCCAATCTTGCGAAAATTTTTAGTTTCCAATCTTGCCATCTTTGAGTTTCAAAAAATTTTTGATCTTAAATTTTAAAAAAATTTCGATCTTTTTTTTAAAACTTGGATCTTTGAGTTTTAATCTTTCGATTTTTGAGTTTTAAATCTTCCAACTTTGAGTTTCCCCCTTGCAAACTTTAATTTTCAACTTGCAAACTTTTTAGTTTTTAAAACTTGGGGATATTTGAGTTTTAATCTTGAAACTTTTTGGTTTTAAAAACTTTCGATCTTTGAGTTTCAATCTTGCCCAAAAATTTGAGTTTCAAATTTTGCATTTTTTGAGTTTTAAAAAATTTCGATCTTTTTGGGGTTTTAATTTTTGCCATCTTTGGGTTTTAATTTTTTCGATCTTTGAGTTTTTAAACTTGCGATCTTTGAGTTTTAATCTTGCAAAACTTAAAAATTTAATCTTTTCAAACTTTGAGTTTTAAAACTTGCGGGTAAATTTAGTTTTTAAACTTGGATCTTTTTGGGTTTTCAACTTGCGATCTTTGAGTTTTTAATCTTGGGAAACTTTTGAGTTTTTTTTCCCCCCAATTTTTTGTTTAAATTTTTCCATTTTTTTATTTTTTTTTCTTGCGATTCTTTGGGTTTCAATTTTTTCGATTTTTTGATTTTAATCTTTCCCTCTTTGATTTAAAACTTGCGAACTTTAAATTTCAAAACATGCGATCTTTTTGGGTTTTAAAACTTGCGATCTTTTTTTTTAAACCCTTTTTATCCCTTTTTTTTTCAATCTTGCGACCCTTGGGGTTTTAATCTTGCCATCTTTGATTTTAATCTTGGAAATTTTAGTTTAAAATTTTGATTTTTGAGTTTAAATTTTTTTTCCCACTTTGGGTTTTCAATCTTTCGATCTTTGAATTTCAAAAAAAAGCCATTTTTTGACTTTAAATTTTTTGCGATCCCTTTAAATTTTTAATCTTTCGATCTTTGAGTTTCAATCTTTCGATCTTTTATTTTCAAACTTTTTATCTTTGAATTTCAATCTTGCGATCTTTAAATTTCAATCTTGCGATCTTTTAGTTTCAATCTTGCATTTTTTGAGTTTCAATCTTTTGGGTTTTGAGTTTCATTCCTTTTCGATTTTTTGAAATTTAAATCTTGCGAAATTTGGTTTAAATAACAATTTAATTTTCAAACTTTGAATTTTTAATCTTGGGTATCTTTATTTAATCTTTTCAAACTTTGGGGTTTCAATCTTGCCATTTTTGAGTTTTTAACTTTCAACTTTGATTTCAATTTTGCGATCTTTTAAATTTCAATCTTGCGATCTTTAATTTCAATCTTGCGATCTTTGAGTTTTTAATCTTGCGATTTTTGAGTTTTTAATCCCGCGATCCTTTTTAGTTTTAAATTTTCCCATCCTTTTAGTTTAAAACTTTCGGGAATTTGAGTTTCCCCCCTTGGAAACTTTATTTTTAATCTTGAATCTTTTTAGTTTAAAACTTGCATCTTTGATTTAATCTTGCAAAAAATTTTGGTTTCAATTTGCCATTTTTTTAGTTTCAAAAACTTTCGATCTTTGATTTTTAATTTTGCGATCTTTTTAGTTTCAATCTTCGATCTTTGAGTTTTTAATCTTGCGATCTTTGAGTTTCAATCTTGGATTTTTAAATTTCAATCCTTTCAAACTTTTAGTTTTTAAAACTTTCGAAACCTTTTAGTTTCAAAACTTTCATTTTGAATTTCAATCTTGTGATCTTTTAGTTTTAAACTTTTTTATCTTTGGGTTAATTTCCCTTTCGATTCCCTTTTATTTTTAATCTTTTTTTTAATTTAAATTTTTGGTTTCAATCTTGCCATTTTTTAGTTTAAAACTTTCGATCTTTGAGTTTCAATTTTTTCGAACTTTGAGTTTAAATTTAATCCTTTCATTTTTTTGAGTTTCAAAACTTCGATCTTTTAGTTTTTTAATCTTCCTTTGGGCCCCTTTATCTTTTAATTTTTAATCTTTTGGGAATTTTGAGTTCAATCTTTTCGATCTTTGGGGTTTCAATCTTGGGGATCTTTAAAATTTTAAAACTTTGGGTTTTTTAAATTTTAATCTTGCGATTTTTTGAATTTAAAACTTTTGGGGTCTTTGAGTTTCAAAAATTTCATTTTTGAGTTTCAAAACTGCATTTTTTGAGTTTCAAAAATTCAAACTTTGGGGTTTTTTAATCTTGGGAATTTTTTGATTTTAAATCTTCCTTTGGCAAACTTTGAAGGGGTTTAAAAATTGCGATTTTGAGTTTTAATCTTGCCATCTTTTATTTTAAAATTTTTCGATCTTTGGTTTTAAAAAATTTTTCGATCTTTGTTTTTTTTAAAACTTGGATCTTTGGGGTTTTAATCCCTTTCCCATCTTTGAGTTTTAATCTTGGATCTTTGGGTTTCAATCTTTTCAATTTTTAAGTTTCAATCTTGCAAACTTTGAGTTTTAATCTTGCGATATTTTTAGGGTTTTTAAACTTTTGATCTTTTTGGGTTTTAATCTTGCCATCTTTTAGTTTTTAATCTTGCAAAATTTTTAGTTTTTTAATCCGCCCTTCTTTGGGGTTTTAATCCCTTCGAAACTTTTAGTTTCAATTTTTTCGATCTTTTTGGGGTTTTATTCCTTTCCCAAACTTTGAATTTCAATCTTTGCGATCCTTTTTTTTTTTAAACCTTTTGGGTCTTTGAGTTTCAAAACTTGGGTTTTTTAGTTTAAAACTTTCCCATCTTTTAGTTTTAATTTTTGCGATCTTGAGTTTCCCAAACCTTTTCATTTTTTGATTTCAATCCCTTCCACTTTGAGTTTTTAATCTTGGGCTTTTTTTTGCCATCTTGGGTTTAATTTTTTGGGGTCTTTGATTTTTCAAATTTGCAAATCCTTTAGTTTTAATCTTTTCGAAAACTTTAAATTTCAATCGCATCTTTGATTTTTTAAACTTCGATCCCTTTTTTTTTCAAACTTGGATTTTGAATTTCAACCCTTTTGGGCTTTGAGTTTCAAACTTCGATTTTTGGGGTTTTTAATCTTTCGATCTTTTTAAGGTTTTATTTTAACTTGCATCTTGAGTTTCAATCTTGCGATTTTTTTAAATTTTTTTTCTTGCCCCATCTTTGGGGTTTCAATCTTGCAAACTTTATTTAAAACTTGGGGATCCCTTTTAGTTTTCAATTTGCGATTTTTGAGTTTTTAAAATTTTTCATCTTTTAGTTTTAAAAAATTTCGATTTTGGGTTTTAATCTTGCCATTTTTTTAAATTTTTTTTCTTGCGATCTTTGAGTTTTTAATCTTGCGATCTTTTAGTTTCAATCTTGCAAACCTTAAAATTTCCCCAAACTTTCGATCTTTTAGGTTTTTTTTCTTTCACTTTAATTTCAATCTTGCAAACTTTTAAATTTCAATCTTGCCCAACTTTGAGTTTTAAAATTTTTCATTTTTTAGTTTTAAAAATTTTCAAACTTTGGTTTCCCAATCTTTATTTTTTTAGTTTTTAATCTTGCGATCTTTGATTTTCAATTTGGACTTTTAGTTTTTAAACTTGCCTCTTTTAGTTTCAATCTTGGGATCTTTTTTTCCGGGATTTTTGAGTTTTAATCCTTTCAAACCTTAAGTTTTAAACTTTCGATCCAATTTTTTTTCTTTTATTTCTTTTGAGTTTCAAATCTTGCGAAACCCATCCCTTTTATTTTTAATCTTGCAATATTTAAAATTTTTAAATTGGGGATTTTGAGTTTTTTCATCTTTAGTTTCAAAATTTTTTCCTTTTGTTTCAACCATCTTTTTTCTTTTTGGGGAAAACTTTTTAGTTTTAATTTAAAAAAAAAAAAAAAAAATTTTTGCATTTTGAGTTTTTAAAACTTTGGGGTCTTTTGGTTTCAATCTTGCGATCCCTTTTAATTTTTAATCTTGGGAAACTTTGAGTTTCCCAAACCTCAAATTTTTTATTTCTCTCCTTTGATTTTCAAACCCTTCCCCTTTTTTTCAAAAAACCGCAAAACTTTGAGTTTCAAAAAAATCTTTAAATTTTTAATTAATTTTTAACCCATCTTTTGGGTTTTTATTCCCTTTCGATTTTGATTTTTTATTTTTTTTTTCCTTTTTTTCCCAAACTTCAAACTTTTAATTTTATTTAAAATTTTTTTTTCAATTCTGCAAACTTTTAGTTTTAAAACTTTAAACTTTTGGTTTTTCTTGAAAAAAAGGGGGTTTAACCTTTAAATTTTTTATTTTTTTAAACTTGCGATTTTTTATTTAAAAAAAAAAAATTTTAAATTTAAAAAAAATCCTTGGGGTTTTGCGAAACTTTGAGGGGGCAAAACTTGCGGGGTTTTTTCTCCCAAGTTTTTTCTTCACCAATTTTAATCCAAACAATCACACAACCCCTTTTATTTAAAAACTTCAAAAATTTTTGATTTTTTTTTGAAAATTGTTTCAAAAATCCTTTTGGGGAAAAGCAAAAATCTTTATTTAAATCTTTTTTTTTTTTTTTTCAATTTATTTTTTTTTTTTTTGTCTTTTTTTTGTTATTTTTTTTTTTGGGGTTTTTAAATCTTGTATCTTTAATTTTCCTTTAAAACTTTTGGGGCCCCCAAAATTTTGCGAACTTTGATTTTCAACCAAAACTTTGCAATCTTTTTTGAGTTTCAATTTTTGCGATTTTTTAGGGTTTAAAAACCCTTATCTTTTGGGAAAGGGGGGGGGGCTTTTTGGGTTTTTCCGGCCCTTCCCTTTTAGTTTTTAAACCTTCCGGGTCTTTAAAATTTTAATCTTGCCACTTTGGGGGTTTAAAAATTGGATCTTTTATTTTTAATCTTGCAATTTTTTTAAAAAATCTTACAAAAAAATTTTTGCCCAAACTTTTTAGTTTCAAAACAAAACCACATTTTAAACTTGTATCTTTGGGGTTTAATTTTATCAATTTTTGCGATTTTTTGATTTTAAACCCTTTCAAACCCTTTTAGTTTCACCCAAAAATTTCATTTTTAATCTTCAATCCCTTTGGGGTTTTTAAAACTTGCGATCTTTTGAGTTTCAATCTTGCCATCTTTGAGTTTCAATTTTTTTTTGATCTTTTTAGTTTTAAAAATTTTCGATCTTTGTTGTTCAAATCTTGGGCCCTCTTTGAGTTTTAATCTTGCGATCTTTGAGTTTTAATCTTGGGATCTTTGGGGTTTTTTTAACCCTTTCAATCTCTAAATTTTTAATCTTGCAATCTTTGAGTTTTAATCCCTTTCGATATTTTTTGGGTTTTTAAACTTGTGATCCCTTTTTGGGATTCAATCTTGCGAAACTTTTTAGTTTTTTAAAACTTGCAATCTTTTGAGTTTTTAATCCTCTTTTTTTGAGTTTCAATCTTGCGATTTTTTTAATTTCATTCTTTCGATCTTTGGGTTTCATTCTTTCGATCTTAAAGTTTCAATCTTTTCGATCTTTGAATTTTTAATCTTGCGATCTTTTAGTTTCAATCATGCGATCTTTGAGTTTTTAATCTTGCGATCCCTTGAGTTTAATTTTTTGCATCTTTTAGTTTTAATCTTGCGATCTTTGAGTTTTTAATCTTGCCAAACTTTTTATTTTTAAAACTTGCGAATTTTTTTAAATTTTGGGCCATCTTTGATTTTTTTTTCTTGCGAATCTTTGGTTTTAAAACTTGCCCGGGAAAACTTTGAATTTCAATCATGCCATCTATGAGTTTAAATCTTTTCGATTTTAAGTTTTTAATCATGCGATCTTTGAGTTTTTTAATCTTGCGGGGGCTTTTAAATTTCAAACTTGTTATCTTTGAATTTTAACCCCGATCTTCGAGTTTCAATCTTTCGATCTTTGAGTTTTTAAACTTGCGATCTTTGAGTTTTAATCTTTTTGAATTTTATTTCCCAAACTTGGGGAAACTTTGAGTTTCAATCTTGCATCTTTGAGTTTTAATCTTGCGATCTTTGAGTTTTTAAACTTGCTACTTTAATATTTAATCTTGCCCATCTTTGAGTTTTTAATCTTGCGATCTTTGAGTTCAATCTTTTCGATCTTTTTAGTTTTTAATCTTGCGATCTTTAAATTTCCCAAACTTGGGGATCTTTAAGTTTCAATCTTTTCGATCCCTTTTAGTTTCAATCTTGCGATCTTTGAGTTTTTTAAAACTTGCTTTCCCTTTAGTTTCAAAAGTTCGAAACTTTGAGTTTTAAAACTTTCGAACTTTAAATTTTTAATCTTGCAACCCTTTAAATTTCAAACTTGCAATCTTTGAGATTCAATCTTGGGTATCTTTGGGGTTTGAATCTTGCAACTTTTAGTTTCCCAAACTTCCATTTTTGAGTTTCAATTTTTGCGAACATTTTTTTCAATTTTTTCGATTTTTTTGAGTTTCAATCTTGCGAAAACTTTGGGGTTTTTAAAACTTGCGATCTTTGAGTTTCAATCTTGGGGATTTTTTAGTTTCAAACCTTTCGATTTTTTGGGGTTTTAATCTTGCGATCCTTGAGTTTCAAACGTTCGAAAATTTGAGTTTCAATCCCTTTTGACCCTTTTAGTTTTAATCGTTTTGATTTTTGAGTTTTTAAACTTGCGATCTTGAGTTTTAATCTTGCAAAAATTTTTAATTTCAATTTTTTCCATTTTTGAGTTTTTAATCTTTTCGATCTTTTTAGTTTCAATTTTTCGATCTTTGAGTTTCAATCTTGCGATCTTTTGTTTTAATCTTGGCGATCTTTTAGTTTTTAAAACTTGCGATCTTTTAAAAATTTCAATCTTTCAATCTTTTAGTTTAAAACGTTCGATCTTTTTAGTTTCAATCTGCGAACTTTTAAAAATTTTTAATCCTTTTTGAACTTTGAGTTTCAAACCCTTGGGGATTTTTGGGGTTTTCAATCATGCGATCTTTGAGTTTTAAACTTGCTTTCTTTGGGGTTTTTAATTTTTGCTATCTTTTAGTTCCCAAACTTTCGATCTTTGGTTTTAATCTTGCAAACTTTGATTTTAAATCTTTCGACTTTGAGTTTCAGTCTTGCGATCTTTGAGTTTCAATTTTTGGGCCCTCTTTGAGTTTTTAAATTTTTGGATCTTTCGTTTTAAACTTGCGATCTTTTGGGGTTTCAAACTTGTGATCTTTGGTTTCAATCTTGCGATCCCTTTTTGGGTTTTAATCTAGTATCTTTGAGTTTCAATCTTGCAATCTCCCAAGTTTCAATCTTGCGTTTTTTGAGTTTTTAAACTTTCCCAAAATTTAGTTTTAATCTTTGGGTCTTTTTTTGGGTTTTAATTTTTGCGATCTTTGAGTTTTAAAACTTTCGATCTTTGAGTTTCAAAACCTGCATTCTTTTATTTTTAATCCTTCGATCTTTGGGGTTTTAATCTTACGATCTTTTTGGGGCTCATTCTTCGATTTTTTGAAAATTTTTAATCTTGCGATCTTTTTTGTTTTTTAAACTTGAGATCCCTTTTTTTTTCAAACTTTCTATTTTTTTAGTTTTAAAACTTGCGATCTTTGATTTCAACTTGCAAACTTTGAATTTCAATCCCTTTCATTCTTTTAGTTTCAAAACCTTCGATCTTTTTAGTTTTTAATCTTTCGATCTTTGGGGCCCATTCTTTTTGATCTTTTGAATTTTTAATCTTGCCAAAACTTGGTCTCAATCTTGCGATCTTTTTAATTTTAATCTTGCCCATCTTTGAGGTTTTTTAATCGTTCGATCTTTAAATTTCAATCTTTCGATCTTTGAAAATTTAATCTTTGATCTTTGAGTTTCAATCTTGCGGGGTTTAAAAAATTTTAATTTCTTGCTATCTTTGAGTTTCAACTTGCAATCTTTAATTTTTAAAACTTTTCGATCTTTGAGTTTTTAATTTGGGGTTTTTTTAGTTTTCAATTTTTTTTGTTTTGGGTTTTTTTTTTTGTGGTTTTTGTTTTTGGGTTTTTTTGCGGAAAACTTTGATTTTTCAATTTTTGCCCAAACTTTGAGTTTCCCAAAATTTTCCAAATTTTTAATTTCAAAATTTTTCGATCTTTTAGTTTTTTTTAACTTGCGATCTTTTGGGGGTTTTAATCTTGCCATCCTTTGAGTTTTTTAAACTTGCGATTCTTTGAGTTTTTAATCCCTTTCGATCTTTGGGGTTTTAATCTTTCAAACCAAAAATTTAATCTTGCGATCTTTGAGTTTTAATCCCTTGCGGGCCTTTAGTTCAATCTTCGAAACTTTGAAATTTTAATCTTGGATCTTTGAGGTTTTTAATCCCTTTTAAACTTTAGTTTCAATCTTGCAAACTTTGAGTTTTTAATCTTGCATCTTTAGTTTTATAAACTTGCAAACCTTTTAGTTTCCCAAACGTTTGGGTCTTTGAAATTTTAATCTTGCGATCTTTGAGGGTTTAATCTTGGAAACTTTTAAATTTCAATCCCTTTCAATTTTTTAAACCCAAACGCATTTTTGAGTTTTTTTTCTTGCAAACTTTTAAATTTCAAAACTTGGGATTTTTGAGTTTACAATCTTGCGATCTTTGATTTTCCCAAAATTTTCAAACTTTTATTTTTTAAACTTCGATCTTTGAGTTTCCAATCTTTTCGATCTTTTAGTTTTAATCTTTCATCTTTGAGTTTCAATTTTTTCGATTTTTTTTTAAAAATTTTAAACTTGCAAACTTTTTGGGTTTTAATCTTGCATTTTGAGTTTCAAAACTTGCGATCTTTGAGTTTTTAAAACTTGCAAACTTTGGGTTTCAAAACTTGCAAACTTTAAAAATTTAAAACTTGCAAACTTTGAGTTTTAATCTTGCGATTTTGGGGTTTTAATCTTGGACCCTTAGGTTTTAATCTTCGATCTTTTAAATTTTAATCTTGCGATCTTTGATTTTTAATCTTGCCCAATTTTTTTTTAAATCTTTCGATCTTTGAGTTTTTTAAAACTTGCGATCTTTGAGTTTCAAAACTTCGATCCCTTTTTTTTTCAATCTTGCGATCTTTAAATTTCAATCTTGCGAAACTTTAAATTTCAATCTTGCGATCTTTTGGGGTTTCAAACTTCGATCTTTGAGTTTTAATCTTGCAAACCTTGATTTCAATCGTTCGATCTTTGATTTAAAACTTTCAACTTTGAGTTTCAAAAAATTTCAAACTTTAGTTTTAAAAACTTGGAATTTTTTGAGTTTTAATCTTGCATCTTTGAGTTTAATCTTTCAAAACTTTGGGGTTTCAATCTTGCCAAATTTTTTAGTTTTTAATCCTTTCATCTTTGTTTTTTTTAAATTTTTCGATCTTTGAGTTCAATCCCGCGATTTTTTTAGTTTCAATCTTTTCGATCTTTTAATTTTTTAATCTTGCGATTTTTTTAGTTTCAACCCGCGAATTTTGAGTTTTAATCTTGCGATCCTTTTAGTTTTAATCTTCGATTTTGAGTTTTTTAAACTTGGATCTTTAATTTCAAATCTTCAACTTTTTGTTTTAATCTTGCATCCCCCGAGTTTCAATCTTCAAATTTTAATTTTTTTGAGTTTAATCTTTTTCGATCTTTGAGTTTTTTTTTTTGCAATTTTTTAAATTTCAATCTTGCAAACTTTTAAACCCAAATTTTCATTTTTTAGTTTTAAATTTTTTGCAAACTTTAAAATTTTAATCCCTTTCCAAATTTTTAGTTTCCCAAACTTCGTCTTTGAGTTTTTAATTTTGGGGATTTTAAAAATTTAATCTTTTGGGTCTTTGAGTTTCAATCTTGCGATTTTTGAGTTTTTTTCTTTCGATCTTTTATTTCAAAACTTGGGGATCCTTTTAGTTTTTAAAACTTGAAACTTTTTAGTTTCCCAAACTTGCGATCTTTGAATTTCAATCTTGGAATCCCTTTTATTTAAAACTTCGATTTTGAGTTTTAAACTTTCGATCTTTTAGGGTTTTTAAAAATTTCATCTTTGAGTTTTTAAAAATTTTTCCTTTTTTTTTAAAAAATTCCTTTTTGGTTTTAAAACTTGGATCTTTGAGTTTCAATCTTGCAAACTTTGATTTTAAAAACTTAGATCTTTTAGTTTTTCTTGCAAACTTTAAATTTTTAATCTTGCGATCTTTGAGTTTTAATCTTGCGAAAATTTTTTAGTTTTTTTTCTTGGATCTTTGGTTTCAATCTTTCATCTTTGGTTTCCCAAAATTTTCGATCTTTGAGTTTTAATCCTGCATTTTTTGAGTTTCAAAACCCTTCGATCTTTTTATTTCAATCTTCGATCCTTTTTGGGGTTTTTTTCTTCGATCTTTTTTTTTTAATCTTGCATCTTTAGTTTTAAACTTGAATCTTTAAGGGTTTTTTTTCTTGCAATTTTTAGAAAAATCTTGGCCAAATTTTTTAGTTTTAAAACTTGCAAACTTTTTTTTTTCAATCCTTTCCAAATTTTTTTAGTTTCAATCCCTTCGATCTTTAGTTTCAAATTTCGATCTTTGGGTTTTAATTTTTGGATCTTTTATTTTTTAATCTTGCAAACTTTGAAATTTCAATCTTGCGATCTTTTAGTTTTTAATCTTGCGATCCCTTTAGTTTCCCAAACGTTCGATCTTTAAATTTTTAATCTTCGATCTTTTAATTTTAATCTTTTGGGTCTTTGGTTTCAATCTTTCGATTTTGGTTTTCAAACTTTGGAAAAAATTTCTATCTTTTTAGTTTTAATCTTGCTATTTTTAAAATTTAAATCTTGCCCAAACTTTGAGTTTCAAAACCCCTTTCAATCTTGATTTTAAAAACTTCGATTTTTTGAGTTTTTAATTTGCATTTTTGAAATTTCAATTTTTTCCCCCCTTTGAGTTTTAAACTTTATTTTTTGCGATCTTTGTGGGGTTTAATCTTGCCATCTTTGAGTTTTAATCTTGCGAAACCTTTTTAGTTTTTAATTTTTGGATCTTTGAGTTTTAATCTTGCAATCTCTAAAATTTTAAAACTTGGATCTTTTATTTTAATTTTTGCGATTTTGGGGTTTTAAAACTTGGAAACTTTTTGGGTTTTAAAACTTGCCCATCTTTGAGTTTTTAATCTTTCGAAACTTTGAGTTTCAATTTTTGGGGATCTTTATTTTTAATCTTGCGATCTTTGAGTTTTTAAACTTTTCGATCCTTGAGTTTTCAAACCGGGTTTCGATCTTTTAGTTTTAATCTTCGATCTTTGAGTTTTAATCTTGCCCAAACTTTAAAGGGGTTTTAATCTTGCAAAACCCTTTTAGAAACCCAAACTTCATTTTTGATTTTAATCTTTTCAATCTTTGATTTTTAATCTTTGCCATTTTTGATTTTTAATCTTGCGATCTTTTATTTTTAATTTTTCGATCTTTGAGTTTCAATTTTGCGATCCCTTTTAGATTCAATTTTTGCGATTTTTTGAGTTTAAAACTTGCGATCCCTTTTAGTTTTTAATCTTGCGATCCTTGAGTTTTTAAACGTTTTGATTTTGAATTTCAATCCCTTTCGATCTTTGAATTTTTAAAACTTGTGATCTTTGAGTTTTCCAAACTTTGCGATTTTTGAGTTAAATCATGCGATCTTTGAGGGTTTTAAACTTGCTTTTCTTTTAGTTTCAATCTTGCCCATCTTTGATTTAAAAAAATCTTGCGATCCCTTTTTGTTTCCCAATTTTTCAAACTTTGGTTTTAAAACTTCGATCTTTGAGTTTTAATCTTGCAACTTTTTTGGGAAAAATTTCCCAAACTTTTCGGGAAAACTTTTAATTTCCCAAACTTGCCATTTTGATTTCAATCTTGCGATCTTTGAAAATTTCCCAAATTTTTCATCTTTTTGGGTTTTAATCTTGCGATCTTTTAGTTTCATTCTTGCGATCTTTTAGTTTCAATCTTTGGGTTTTTTGAGTTTCAAAACTTTCGAAACCTTGAGTTTTCAAATCGGTTTGGAAACTTTTTGTTTTAAAACTTTCGATCTTTGAGTTTCAATCTTTCAATCTTTAAGTTTTAAAACTTTCAATCTTTGAGAAACCCCAATTTTTGCAAATTTTTTTAGTTTGGGATCTTGCAATCTTTTAATTTCAATCTTGCCATTTTTTAATTTCCCAAACTTTTCATCTTTGGGGTTTAAACTTTGCGATCTTTGTGGTTCAATCTTGCGATCTTTGAGTTTCAATCTTGCGATCTTTGAGTTTCAATCTTGTCGATCTTTGAGTTTCAATCTTGCAGATCTCTAGAGTTTCAATCGTTCGATCTTTGAGTTTTAATCTTGCGATATTTGAGTTTTAATCTTGTGATCTTTTGGTTTCAATCTTGCGATCTTTGAGTTTCAATCCTGCATTCTTTGAGTTTCAATCTTGCGATCTTTTAGTTTCATTCTTGCGATCTTTGTGTTTCATTCTTGTGATCTTTGAGTTTCAATCTTGCGATCTTTGAGTTTAAATCTTGCGATCTTTGAGTTTCAATCATGCGATCTTTGAGTTTCAATCTTGCGATCTTTAAGTTTAATTCTTGTGATCTTTGAGTTTCAATCTTGCGATCTTTGAGTTTTAATCTTTCCATCTTTGAGTTTTAATCTTGCGAATTGAGTTTAAATCTTGCCATCTTTGAGTTTTATTCTTGCGATCTTTGAGTTTCAATCTTGCGATCTTTGAATTTTAATCTTGCCATCTATGAGTTTAAATCTTGCGATCTTTGAGTTTCAATCATGCGATCTTTGAGTTTCAATCTTGCGATCTTTTAGTTTCAAACTTGCTATCTTTGAATTTCAATCTTGCAATCTTCGAGTTTCAATCTTGCGATCTTTGAGTTTCAATCTTGCGATCTTTGAGTTTCAATCTTGTGATCTTTGAGTTTCAATCTTGCGATCTTTGAGTTTCAATCTTGCGATCTTTGAGTTTCAATCTTGCGATCTTTGAGTTTCAATCTTGCTATCTTTAAGTTTCAATCTTGCGATCTTTGAGTTTCAATCTTGCGATCTTTGAGTTTCAATCTTGCAATCTTTGAGTTTCAATCTTGCAATCTTTAAGTTTCAATCTTGCAATCTTTGAGATTCAATCTTGCTATCTTTGAGTTTGAATCTTGCAATCTTTGAGTTTTAATCTTGCTATTTTTGAGTTTCAATCTTACGATCTTTGAGTTTCAATTTTGCGATCTTTGAGTTTCAATCTTGCGATCTTTGAGTTTCAATCTTGCGATCTTTGAGTTTCAATCTTGCGATCTTTTAGTTTCAATCTGGCGATCTTTAAGTTTCAATCGTTCGATCTTTTAGTTTCAATCTTGCGATCTTTGAGTTTCAATCTTGCGATCCTTGAGTTTCAATCGTTCGATCTTTGAGTTTTAATCTTGCAATCTTTGAGTTTCAATCTTGCGATCTTTGAGTTTCAATCTGTGATCTTTGAGTTTCAATCTTGCGATCTTTGAGTTTCAATCTTGCGATCTTTGAGTTTCAATCTTGCGATCTTTGAGTTTCAATCTTGCTATCTTTGAGTTTCAATCTTGCGATCCTTGAGTTTCAATCGTTCGATATTTGAGTTTCAATCTTGCGATCTTTGAATTTCAATCTTGTGATCTTTGAGTTTCAATCTTGCGATTTTTGAGTTACAATCATGCGATCTTTGAGTTTCAAACTTGCTATCTTTGAGTTTCAATCTTGCTATCTTTGAGTTTCAATCTTGCGATCTTTGAGTTTCAATCTTGCGATCCTTGAGTTTCAATCGTTCGATCTTTTAGTTTTAATCTTGCGATCTTTGAGTTTCAATCTTGCAATCTTTAAGTTTTAATCTTGCAATCTTTGAGAACCAATCTTGCTATTTTTGAGTTTGTATCTTGCAATCTTTTAATTTCAATCTTGCCATTTTTGAGTTTCAATCTTGCGATCTTTGAGTTTCAATTTTGCGATCTTTGAGTTTCAATCTTGCGATCTTTGAGTTTCAATCTTGCGATCTTTGAGTTTCAATCTTGCGATCTTTGAGTTTCAATCTTGCGATTCTTGAGTTTCAATCGTTCGATCTTTTAGTTTTAATCTTGCGATCTTTGAGTTTCAATCTTGCAATCTTTAAGTTTTAATCTTGCAATCTTTGAGAACCAATCTTGCTATTTTTGAGTTTGTATCTTGCAATCTTTTAATTTCAATCTTGCCATTTTTGAGTTTCAATCTTGCGATCTTTGAGTTTCAATTTTGCGATCTTTGAGTTTCAATCTTGCGATCTTTGAGTTTCAATCTTGCGATCTTTGAGTTTCAATCTTGCGATCTTTGAGTTTCAATCTTGCGATCCTTGAGTTTCAATCGTTCGATCTTTGAGTTTCAATCTTGCGATCTTTGAATTTCAATCTTGTGATCTTTGAGTTTCAATCTTGCGATCCTTGAGTTTCAAACTTGCTATCTTTGAGTTTCAATCTTGCTATTTTTGAGTTTAAATCTTGCGATCTTTGAGTTTCAATCTTGCAATCTTTGATTTTAAATCTTACGATCTGTGAGTTCAGGTCTCGCGATATTTGAGTTTCAATCTTGCCATCTTTGAGTTTTCATTTTGCGATCTTTTGAGTATTAAACATGCGATCTTTGTGGTTCAATCTGCTAATCTTTGAGTTTCAATCTTGCGATCTTTGAGTTTCAATTTTGCGATCTTTAGAGTTTCCAATCTTGCAATCTCTAAATTTCCAATCTTTGGATCCTTAGGAGTTTTATTCTTGCGATATGTTGAGTTTTATCTTGTGATCTTTTGGTTTCAATCTTGCGATCTTTGAGTTTCAATCTTGCGATCTTTGAGTTTCAATCTTGCTATCTTTAGTTTTAATCTTGCGATCTTTGAGTTTCAATCTTGCGATCCCTTTGAGTTTCAATCTTCGATCTTTGAGTTTAATCTTGCGATCTTTTGAGTTTTTAATCTTGCGATCGTTAGTTTCAATCTTGCAATCTTTGAGACAATCTTGCTATTTTTGATTG